>CP139506.1:187116007-187227235 GCA_021014915.2 Artemisia tridentata subsp. tridentata | reverse complement strand
TGTGTAACACCCCCCAAATCAGATCGCAGCGGTAACAACATCTGGGGTGCTACTTAGTGGATCATAACACAAGTAATAAAGAACGAATTTATCAAATCCGTTTTAAAAGTTTCATTAATTAAACAAAAGTTTTACAAAATAGGAATGCGGAAAACAAGGCCCATTATTTATTATTAGTTGTCCCATAGTACAAAAACTTTGGTCTTGAGTGTTATGTGTACACTCCAAAAGTGCGCCTATGCCCCTGCCAAGCGCTGCCTTGCTTCATCATATGTCATACAACTAAACACCTGAGAAAAACATGCTAAAGTGTCAACACAATGGTTGGTTAGTTCATAGGTTTATATAAATCAGTAAAGTTGGACTAGTGAGTTCAAGAGTTAACATTTCTATTTCGAAATGCATACAAAAGTGCTATTACGCTGCACTAAGTTTCATGGCTACCGAAGCTACAACCTGTTTGCATGAAATGAGTCATGTAATAATACGGCCCGGCAAGTGTTCTATCCCTAGACACTGTAATTCAACATGGTATACATCCGTTTGTCCCATCCGGACTGTTGAATCCCAACACAGATGGAGGTGTCACCTTCAATAGATCTATTTATAACACTCGTGCTTTCCAGTAGAAAATTAACGGTACATGAGCATGGGAATTTGGGATACAGTACTTAGGCCAGCAGGTAATAGTTTATCAAGCAAAAGCATAGTTTAAATAGTCCATAAAAGTAAGCATGTTTCTCACCCCAAGTAGTTTAAAACGAGTTAAAAGTAACAGTGGGGCTATGACTCACTTTGAACGTAGCTGGCAAGGTGAAATGTAAATTCAAGTAAGTTTATGGGAATGGATCCAACACACGACCTGAATAATGGTAAAGTCTGAGAATTTTACTTAATACGAATAGTGATTGTGAAGGTGAGTAACGGACAACGAATAATCGGTGATGTGAGTGTGATATGCTTAAAATGCTTAAAGTTCAAAAATAATATTATAAATAATATTATCTTATTTTATGTCATTTAAATCCAATAATACCGTTTCCTCGAAAGTGGTGAAACAAAACGTTAAGTTAAATCGTTAAAACTCGTTATATATAAATATAACGTAACGTTTGTTTAAATATGTAACTGAAACTTAAAAATGCGCGTGACGTGACGAAAAATAGTAAAATGTAAAATGGAAATGAAAACGTCAAATAGATTCTGCTGGTCCTTGTTCTTTTCCTATTTTTCCATTTTATACCCAAACGGCGTTAGCGTTGCACCGTTAGTCCTTAGTTATATATAACTTACATTTTTAGTCCATAATTGTCCATAATGTCATTATGAGCTTGGGGTTTAATACCAGTTTCTATCCTAATGTTACTGTTTTGGCAGTTTCTGTCCTTGTTTTTAATAGTTGGCAGTTTTAGTCCTTCTAAGTGAAACTATTTGCAAATTCAGTCCAATACTCACAAAAAGTAGGGAAAAATTATCTGAAAGTCTCAGTAGCTTATAAAAGCTTATCTAAGCTTAATTCAACTACTTATTATCCAAAATGGCTTATTTTTCTATTATTGGGCTTTAACGAGCTATATTAAAGTCCATTAACGTTTACCGATCCGTGGGCTTTGAGACAAGTTGGGCTTATCCTTGGGCTTGTTTTTAATGTTATAAAATCATATCAAAAGGCCTTATATGATCAGCTTATTTAGTTTGCTTATTATTGGCTTAATGGGCTTCTTAGCCCACTCGAAGTATATATAAGGTTTTTATCAGTTGTGAGTAGCGTTTACTTTGGCCATTTTCGAAGGCTTTTAAGAGCTTATCTTGGTAAACTTTAAACATAAAATTACTAGCTTGTAGTAAGTAGAAACAAGTTGTGTAAAAATATTGATAGGTTATTCATTCGGATTTGTTTTTACGAGACCATTTAAGTGGTCGAATGGGACAGTTTTAAACTAAAAAGACTTGGTCAAATTTTTAGGTTGCATGATTTTATACGTGTGATTCAAGTTTAATATGGAGTTTGAATATGAATGTAAACAACAAATAAATGTGATGTGGGTGTGTTTCATGGTTCCTATGCCTTCCACAAGGGAGGCAAACCAAGTGTTGTGTTCTAGAAATAAATGTAATACGTAAAAATAAAAGTAAAACATATACGTTTGAAAACAATGTAAACGTGATGCATGGTGAGTTAAAATGCAACGAAATGAAATGGGAACAAGATGAGAGGACTTACAATTCAAAGATAGTGAGAGTTTTACGTGTGGAGTGAACTAGAACAAAAGAAAACTCCAACAAGCTCGCTAGAACAATTAAAACTCGATTCGGATGGAACTTTGCAAACTTGGAATGACTCGAAATGACTATGAAGTATCTTTGGCCTCCTCAGTAGATCGAATATGGTTGAAAAGGCTTAGAAATAATGCATGAAATATTTTTAAGTGTGAATGGGAGTAAATGAGGGCAATAGGTGTACATATATATTTACGTATCAAGGATTTTTGAGACTCAAGTTGTAGGAACTGTAAAGGTAGCAGAGAGTATGTAAGGAATGTGGACTTTAAGAGATCTTGTGATGTTATTTAGAGAGTTGTGAGTGTAGGGAAGATTGTGTATTGATTTTGTATATAATACTTATGTCGACATAGGGTTTTAAGGGTCTAAAATCCATTCTAACGTGTGATATTGAGTTAGGAATTGAGAAATACACTTGTTAACTCATATAGGAACTAGGAAAAATATTAGAACTAGGTAGAATCAAGTTGGGTCGAATTTGGATGAGTTGGTCAATTTTAATATTTTCAAATGGGTTGTGCAATGGCAGTTCACTTTGATTAATTATCACGTATCAAATGTTAATATCAAGAGCTATAACTTGACATCTTAATACTTTTGTGGGAGGAGAATTAGGTGGTGCAAAGATTCGATTATGTTGTGTTTCAAAATTGGAAGAAAACGGGTCCAAGTTGGAGTGCTATGGTCAAACTAGAAATGAAATATAAGTTAGAATTGGGCTAAGTTGGGCTACTGATGAACAGTAACCGAGAAATAAAGTTGGGCTGAGAATTAATGGCCCGTTTGGTATAGTTTTTGAGTTTATTTAGTTTTCGTGGTTCGCGTGTGAGCTCGTTCCGATATTTGGTGAATCATGTTTAAACGTATTTTGAATTATTATAACGAAATAAACAGTTAAATAATATAACTTCTCGTTAACAGATGTCAGAAAATAAATAATGCGTATTTTCTGATAATTAATCGTAATTATTAAAGTGGAAAATTACCGTTTGTCACAGTCTCCCAACCTTATTTGAATGTCATCCTGACATTCAATTCGTGTTATCAGGTGAAGATAGAAAAAGATGGGGATATTTGGCCTTGAATTCATCTTCATGTTCCCACGTGAATTCAGGGCCTCTTCAAGAATCCCAACGAACTTTGACAATTGGTATTTGACTATGTTTCAACCTCTTGACTTCTCGGTCCATGATTTTAACAGGTTTTTCGATAAAGTGTAGTCGATTTTCAATTTCGATTTCTTCTAGAGGAATAGCAAGAGTTTCCTCGGACAAGCATTTTTTTAGATTGCATACATGAAAGACATCATGTACACTGTTGAGTTCTTGCGGTAGCTGAAGTCGGTATGCTACCGGTCCGATTCTTTCTAGAATTTCAAAAGGTCCAATGTAATGAGGATTTAGTTTTCCACGTTTGTCAAAACGTATCACGCCTTTCCATGGCGAAACCTTCAACATGACTATGTCCCTTACTTGGAACTCGAGAGGTTTACATCTCTTGTCTGCATAGCTCTTTTGTCGGTCTTGTGCAGCTTGCATCTGGTTACGAATCTGTAAAATCTTTTCGGTTGTCTCATGGATGAGTTCGGGACCTGTGAGTTGACTGTCTCCCACTTCTGTCCAACAAATGGGTGATCGGTACTGATGAGTGCGCGTGATGTGTCGTTGCAGTTTAGCAGTATTAATGCCTACTCAAGTTTTAAATTTATATTTAGCCGACTTATCAATAACACACACACTTAACGAGCAGTGTACCCGGTCAGTATGAATATAATGGTAAGTAGAGTGTCGATCACTAAGAGTGGAACGTATTATCTAGTTATTCTAATCAGTATTTTAATATCCTAAGTTAGCTATACAACCTAATCTAACGCAAGGGGGTTCAGCCTGAGAGACTGGCACAGTTTGGTTATGATTAAATAGTAAACTAAACTAATGAGCACGAATCAGCGATTAGCACACACGTACACAAATAGATACTCGAGACAATAAGAAGACCTGTCCTGATAATTAAGTAGCTTGTCACTTGTTTTATTGCTAGTTTTATATGAAGTGTATATAATTAAACCTTTCTCGTTGGCTCTAATCTTATCGACGAGTAAACCCTTAATGATTACTTATGTCTATCCTATTTATTCAAGAGACGCTAAAACAAATAGGCGAGGAAGGGGCATGGCGACCCAAGCAAGACTCAGCTAGACACAGAGGTTATCAATGCACTAATAAAAGTCAACAAAGACATCAACATATAAACTTTAATTAATGGGAAAGCAATATTAAGGGGAGTGCATGATCTTCCGTAGTCACATGACACAAGCCCATCAATCCTGATGAATTAAAGTGTACTAAAACAATAAAACAAAACTACTTAATGAAATGAATACATGCAGGACCTTCTTACAGCTCTTGTATCTTTGTTTAAGGTGTGTCTTGTGCTGCTTGGTCATCTGAATTCGGCTTCGGTCTTTGAGCGCTCAGAGTCTAAGAGTCGTCTGGCCTTGGGGTATTTATAGTTTCTGTCTGAGGGGTCGATGCGGCGCATAGAGTTGATAGATGCGGCGCATTGACTTAACTTCGCGTGGGGTCCAAGATTAATATATTCAGGAATATTCGTACACCGTCTTCAGATGCGGCGTATCTTGATCTTTGTATGCGGCGCATGTACTTAAGCTGTCTTGGATTGTAACTTGTGAAATCTTGATAGTGATACGCCGTAGGTTAGCAGTATATTGCGGCTTATCTGGAGTAGAACGTGCTTGATCTTCTTCTTTGACCAAAGTTTCATATGCGGCGCATGACAGAATTGCATGCGGCGCATTCTTCAAAGTCAGGCAATGGTCTTCGAATTCATCTAAGTATGATACTGCGTCGTATCTGTTGAGTGAGATACGGCGCATCTTCTGGATTTCAGTAGACTTTTAACATCTCGCTTGTTTTGCTCCATAATTAGTCCAAAATCGCCAAGTTTCACATAATGCTTGTTTTTACCTGAGAATTACTAAAGTAAACATTAATGTATCGATTCTCATGTATAATATAATAAAACAAGTCAAATAAATAGGATAAATGATGATAATAAAATGTACTTATTTGAGTTCATCAAATATCCCCCCACTTGAACTTTACTTGTCCCCAAGTAAACCTTAGAATTAATCGTATGAAAATGTATCCTAAAAGATATTAGGATTTATTTTTATATTTAAGCACGTATTCGTTTTGTCATAATCACACAACCAAACACTTAACGAAGTAGAAACCAAAATAATTTTTAATGTAAAACAATTCTAAATCGTTTAGTTGCTTAGTCGTGACGAATATTCTATCATAGGCTTGGCAAGTATACGCATCTCCCCCACTAAAGCCAAGGAGTAACAAGTCTAAAGCGGTAAAAAGGGTTTGTTGGTTAAGGGTTGATCATCCTTTTTAATCTCTATCGATCTCATATTCCAGAAAAAGCGACAAAATTACAAATACATGATCGAATCCACGACCACGATACTTGCAATTGCTCAAATCCTTAACTCGAATAGGTTAAAGATAGGACCAAGTAATCTTCACCAATAATATTATATCAAAAAGGGCGACAAAATCATAAATACATAGCCGAATCCAAGACTACGATACTTAAGATTGCTCAAATCCCTAATCTCAATAAATCAAAGGTTTGGATGAAGAATGATATAGGGTATGGATAATATTTGGGATACAAATTGGTGTAAAATAAAAAAAATAAACAAAACAGATAAATTAAAATCCTAAGTGTGGTTAATCACTTTCCCAACTATCCCATGAATAAGACTCATATCATTGAATAACTCACGCTTTAACACTTGAAACACACGCTTTAGGTAGACACGAATTATACTCAACAAAATCTCAATCAAAGAATAACCTTAGTTGGCGTTCCCATAACGGCCAACTCCCATTCAATCCATAAATATAATATACAACAACAAATAGTGGTGATATCTCCCACTTAATACAAAACTTTACATAATTTGGTTAAAACAAACTTCCAACTTTTTCTTTTTCTTTTTCTTTTCTATTTTTTTTCCATTTTTTTTTTTTTTTTTTTTTAATTATTGACATCAACATATATGTGTAAAATTTCACAACTTTTCTATCACTATTTTTCCGGATAATTTTTCCATACTCTTCATACTTTCAAAAATAACTGTAATAGTGAAAGTAGCAAACACACGAAAAATAAACTAAAAGTTATACAATATTTACTTTCATACCAATTGCATTGTGCAATTTCCCGACCTAACCAAAGATAATGAATTACGCACGCGAACACAGGTAATGTAAGGAAACAAACTTTGCCTAAAGCAATTAACCACGGATTTTAATCTACAGGGTAGGCTAAGGTGTAAGGGTGTATCGAAACATTATAACAAAGGTGTAAGAAACAAAAGGAATGGCTCTGAGGGTTTTTCTAGGGTATCTTACTCTAAAAGTGAGAGTAAACAAAGGGTTTATACGGGGGTTAACTAACCAGTGTAGTTAGTTAATATCTCATAACATATAAAGGCTCTTTGGGTGTAATCCTAGAAATTTACCAATTTAGACAAGTCACTCCAATTATATAGATAATACTCATTATGGTGGTCTCGAATAGTATACAAGCCAAGTTCTAAAGTTTACAAGTCACCAGCACACTAAAGTTTTAATATTTTTGAAAGAATAGAGTTATGTGTGCGGTTATGCAATTTAGACTTTAAACAAAAACATGCTCAAAAAATTTTAAATTTTGATATATTAAGCGCATTTTAAGCATATTTTGATAAAGTTTAGGACAAGTAAGTGTTCTAATTCTCCATCCCCCCACTTAAATTAAACAACGTCCTCGTTGTTTGTGTCAAAGGTTAAAAACTGGAAAATAAAAGAATTAGAACAGAAAAACTCCCCTGAGATTTGCTCGGTATGATCCTCCATTATTCGTATAAGAGCAAAAATCAACTTTCTTGTGGATGAGAATGTTTAAGCTTCATAGATGATGTATCCACAAAAAATGCAGGAATCTATAATACCATTTAGACTTTAACACACCTGAGTTAAGAAGGTTCAAACTTGCATAATACATTAGTAGTTAGTAAAAATAAAACCTAAAAAATTAAACTGTAAATCATCAGGTCAGTCGATACGCTGTATCTTATGGAAGAAGATACGCCGTATCGAGCCTGGAATAAATACGAATCAGAATAAAAGATGCGTCGCATCCTTAACCAGGGATGTGCCGCATTAAATAAACTGACAGAAAGTTTTAAAGTCAAAAGTAAAAATGCAGAAAATGAAATAAGATATGACCAGTGCAGGTGATGCGTCGCATCTTATGATGGAGATGCGCCGCATCTTCTGCAGGTCTGACAGACTCGACACAGAACAGAAAAGTAAAAAAATTTTCATCGGGTTGTCTCCCAGTCAGCACTTGTCTTTATTCCAGAGTCTTCAAGTTAGACTCACGTTCAGCTCCTTAATACCGATCACTGAAAGAGTCGGAAGCATTGCGCTCCCTCATCGCCAGTCCAGTAATATTGAACACTCCTTGCTCGTCCTTAATATCCACGCCATTCTTCTTTAATATCTGTATAAACAAAGTTCTTTCCCTTTCGGGCAGAGATGACAAAATGATAGACGGGAAATTCTTATTATTCTATAGGCATAAATATGCAAGGTGGGGTGGTAGTTCAATAAACATATCATTATTCAAATTTGTATTCTCAACTATTCTCCTACGTTTGTTAATCACTTCGCAATCATACCACTCATCATCAGAATCATTAACAATATCGCGCCTAAGTTCGGTAGGTACATTAAGGTCAATAAATTCCTCGAGGTTCTCATGATTAGGATTAGTTGAGTTGTTTTGAATCAATGTTTCTCCCATAAGCCTAGCTTCTAGATCGAGGTCCATACGTTCTCTTAATCCTAGCACATAGACGCCTCTAATTATGCTTTTAGCAGGATTTTGGCACTTATAGACTAGTTTATTGTTCCCTACCTTTAATGAGATTTTTATTTTAAACACATTAATCTTAGCATGGGCGGTAGACAAGAAAGGTCTTCCAAGGATTAAAGGAATCTTAACATCCTCGGGCATATCTAATATAATAAAGTCTACGGGGAAAACAAAATTCTCAATCTTAACTAGTACATTTTCAGCAACCCCTTCAGGTCGTTTTACCGTTTTATCAGCCAATTCAATAAGCAGCTTAGTTGGTGCTAATTTTCCTATTCCTAGGGTAGTGAATGTCTTAAGGGGCATAACACTAACGCTAGCTCCTAAGTCAGCTAATGCATTATTGAAAGATAAGTCATTAATTGAACAAGGTAAAGTAAAACTTCCTGGGTCTTTTTCTTTATGAGGCAAGGCACGTAAGTCGGTTGCATAGCTCTCTTCTTTCATTGTAGCCTTGATCTCCTCTTCAATCTTTGCCTTCTCGTTGAGTAACCTTCTTAAACTGATTGAAGAATTAAAGAAAAATTCAGGCTTTGCAGCATCATTACCATTCATCAATCTTCTAGGAAAAGGTATGTTAGCCGTGACTTCTTCAGTAGTGCATATGGCCTTGACATGATCTCTTGGGTTAGTTTCAGTTGAGCTAGGTAAACTTCCGTATCCCCTTTCTTGAAGAACTTTGCTCATTTGTCCGATTTGTTGTTCCAATGCTTTGATCGAAGCTCCTTGATTTCTTGTTATAGTATCCGTTGAGGCTCGGATTTCTTTGATCATAGCAGTGTTCTCTTCATGTCTTTTAGCAGCATCGGCCATAATTTGCTTTAGAGTGTCATCCAAAGTCTGCCTCCTTTCTTGATAAGTGAGATTATAGTTGTTCTTTTGATAATATCCCGGAGCAGCTTCCCTAAATCTTCCTGAAGGTCGGAATGGTTGTCCAAATTGTGTGTAGTATGCTTCTTCAAAAGTCTCACTTTCATTCTTATTAGGGCAATCTTTAGTGTAGTGAGGTCCTTCGCATTTTTCACATCCAACTTGGGCAGCATAAACTTTCTCATCACGCTTCTTCATCTCTCTACTAATTTTATCCAATTGAGCTTGAATTGCAGCAAACCCGTCAAAATTAGTGCTGCTCTTAGATCTAGTAGAGGTTCCGTCGTGCCATTTTTGAGAGTGATCAGCAGCTTCTTGGATAGCTTTTCTAGCATCGGCTGCACTCATTTGAGGCACAGCTCCCTTAGCATCCAAGATTTGTCTAGTAGGCACGTCCAATCCTTGATAGAACAATATTATCTCCTGCATTGGACTTAGATAATGTTGAGGGAATTTCATCAATAAGTCTTTAAATCGTTCCCAAGCTTGATAAAGAGTTTCATCAGGCTCTTGCTTGAAATTGTTGATAGCCTCCATCTTTTTAGCAGTTTTAGCAGGTGGACAATATCTTTTCAGGAATTTGCTCTTCAAATCTTCCCATGTTGTGATTGAACTAGCAGGTTCATTCCTTAGCCACTTATTAGCAGCTCCTTTAAGTGAAATTGGAAAGATTCTTAGCATAAGTTGATCATCAGAGACTCCTTCTGTAGTAAACAAATCTGCAATCTCGAGGACTTTTTCAACATGTTCATTAGCATCTTCATGTTCTATTCCACTGAAAGCATTTTCTCTTAGCTCCTTGAGAAACTGACCCTTCAACTCAAACTTTGACTTTTCATCAAACTTTGGTCTAGCAACTCCTGAACTGTAATCAGCACGGGTTTTGTTCATGTATTCCTCCATAGTAGTGTTTTCCGTCATTGTTTCTGTTTCTTCTTCCTCCTTCTCTTCAGAAAAGTAATCAAGCTCGAACGAACTTGAAATTTCAAAGCTTTTTGTGTTGAAAAGCCTTTTAAGCGAATGTAAAGCTCGTTCAGGATCTTCGAAAGGTTTAATCAAGTTCTTAGTTGAACTCCTGGTCATGCACTTCCTGAAATCATCACAAAAGCATCAGTAGGGTATGTTCAAGAAAGTATGATATCAGAGAATTAACAACGAAAACGGAATACGAAAAATAAAAGTTGTTGATCTCTGCAAACGATGCGCCGTATCCAGAAAGTTGGATACGCCGTATCTTATTATGTTAAAATTTAATCAGTCTTTTATTCAAAAAACAGATACACCGCTTATGAATAAGAATGCGCCGTATCCAGTTTAAATTATCAAAAATCGATTATATTTATTAAAATTAAATGCGTCGTATTAACAAAAGCTAAGCCGTATTTTCGTTACGTTTCAAAATACAAGATTTTTGATTTAGCATATGCGCCGTATCGATAAAGATCGATGCGTCGCTTTTGTTTAATAATTCGAAAAACTGTTTTTTAATTTAAATAGAAAATACGCCGTATCTGTTAAAACAGATGCGTCGTATGGCGTTAGGGTTTAGAAAAATTTCTTATTAAAAACAGAATACGCCGTATCTTGGGGAAAGATGCGTCGTACTCGAATTTATTAAACGCGTTGTATTTTATAAAAATTAAACGCAATACGCCGTATCTGTGAAAACAGATGCGCCGTATCGTTTGTATTAGCACAATACAACGATAGCAGAATGCAGAAAAATACAGAAAAGAAAAACAAAAATAAAATCAAACAAAAATTACAAAAAACAAACAAAAACAGAAAATATGCAAATTATACAATGAATGCAATCTATCTAATATAACAGGGTTAGTGGTTAGAATCTAAAAAAAAAACTAAAAAGAAAAACCTAATTAAAATACTAAATCAAATTAACAGATAATAACAATTCACTCCCCGGCAGCGGCGCCAAAAACTTGATGAGTGCGCGTGATGTGTCGTTGCGGTTTAGCAGTATTAATGCCTACTCAAGTTTTAAATTTATATTTAGCCGACTTATCAATAACACACACACTTAACGAGCAGTGTACCCGGTCAGTATGAATATAATGGTAAGTAGAGTGTCGATCACTAAGAGTGGAACGTATTATCTAGTTATTCTAATTAGTATTTTAATATCCTAAGTTAGTTATACAACCTAATCTAATGCAAGGGGGTTCAGCCTGAGAGACTGGCACGGTTTGGTTATGATTAAATAGTAAACTAAACTAATGAGCACGAATCAGCAATTAGCACACACGTACACAGATAGATACTAGAGACAATAAGAAGACCTGTCCTGATAATTAAGTAGCTTGTCACTTGTTTTATTGCTAGTTTTATATGAAGTGTATATAATTAAACCTTTCTCGTTGGCTCTAATCTTATCGGCGAGTAAACCCTTAATGATTACTTATGTCTATCCTATTTATTCAAGAGACGCTAAAACAAATTGGCGAGGAAGGGGCATGGCGACCCAAGCAAGACTCAGCTAGACACAGAGGTTATCAATGCACTAATAAAAGTCACCAAAGACATCAACATATAAACTTTAATTAATGGGAAAGCAATATTAAGGGGAGTGCATGATCTTCCGTAGTCACATGACACAAGCCCATCTATCCTGATGAATTAAAGTGTACTAAAACAATAAAACAAAACTACTTAATGAATTGAATACATGCAGGACCTTCTTGCAGCTCTTGTATCTTTGTTTAAGGTGTGTCTTGTGCTGCTTGGTCGTCTGAATTCGGCTTCTGTCTTCGAGCGCTCAGAGTCTAAGAGTCGTCTGGCCTTGGGGTATTTATAGTTTCTGTCTGAGGGGTCGATGCGGCGCATAGAGTTGATAGATGCGGTGCATTGACTTAACTTCGCGTGGGGTCCAATATTAATATATTCAGAAATATTCGTACACCATCTTCAGATGCGGCGTATCTTGATCTTTGTATGCGGCGCATGTACTTAAGCTGTCTTGGATTGTAACTTGTGAAATCTTGATAGTGATACGCCGTAAGTTAGCAGTATATTGCGGCGTATCTGGAGTAGAACGAGCTTGATCTTCTTTGACCAAAGTTTCATATGCGGCACATGACAGAATTGCATGCGGCGCATTCTTCAAAGTCAGGCAATGGTCTTCGAATTCATCTAAGTATGATACTGCGTCGTATCTGTTGAGTGAGATACGGCGCATCTTCTGGATTTCAGTAGACTTTTAACATCTCGCTTGTTTTGCTCCATAATTAGTCCAAAATCGCCAAGTTTCACATAATGCTTGTTTTTACCTGAGAATTACTAAAGTAAACATTAATGTATCGATTCTCATGTATAATATAATAAAACAAGTCAAATAAATAGGATAAATGATGATAATAAAATGTACTTATTTGAGTTCATCAGGCACTTACATCCATAAAGTGCCTCGAATAGTGCGGCTTTTATATTTGTATGATAGTTGTTGTTGTACAAGAATTCGACTAAAGGAAAATGTCCGTCCCATTTCTTTCCAAAATCACTAACACAAGCTCGGAGTATATCCTCCAAGGTTTGAATGGTTCTTTCGCTTTGGCCGTCAGTTTGGGGATGGTAAGCTGTACTCATGTTGAGTTTTGTCCCCAAGGCTTTCTGGAGTGACTGCCAAAAGTTTGAAGTGAAACGGCTGTCACGATCGGAGATGATCGAAATTGGTACTCCATGTCTGGAGACTACTTCTTTCAGATATAAACTAGCGAGCTGATCCATGCTGTCAGTTTCTTTGATGGGTAGGAAATGAGCAGATTTGGTGAGTCTGTCAATAATCACCCAAATCGTGTTATATCCACCGTTATTGGTAGTTTGGTTATGAAGTCTATAGTGATTCGCTCCCATTTCCACACAGGGAGTTCAGGCTGAACCAGTAATCCGGATGGTCTCTGATGTTTCGCTTTAACCTTAGAACAAGTTAAGCATTTGCTGACATATAATGCAATATCCGCCTTCATGTTAGGCCACCAATATAGTTTCTTAAGGTCAAGGTACATTTTGTCAGCTCCGGGATGAATAGAGTACTTGGACTTATGCGACTCGTGCATAATTAACTCTCGTATCCCACCATAGAGTGGTACCCAGCTTCTATTGTCGAAGCACAATACTCCGTCTGATCTCTTGATAAAGCCATTTGCGTTCTCTGGCATACCATAGAGTTTTTCACTCGGTCTATTTTCTTCCTTGAGTGCCTCAATCTGAGCAATGAGGATTTTTAATGTGAGAGGTGAACTGATCGTCATTCCTAGTGATCTGACTCTCAAGGGTTTGAGTCGTTCTTTCTGGCTAAGAGCATCTGCCACAACGTTGGCTTTTCCCGGGTGATAACGAATTTCACAGTCGTAATCACTGAGTAGTTCTAGCCACCTACGTTGTCTCATGTTCAACTATTTTTGGTCTAGGATATGTTGTAGGCTCTTGTGGTCGGTAAACACTGTACACTTAGTGCCGTACAGGTAATGTCTCCATATCCTAAGAGTGAACACAACTGCTCCCAGTTCTAAATCATGGGTTGTGTAATTCTTTTCATATGTCTTGAGTTGTCGTGATGCATAAGCAATCACCTTCTGCCTCTGGATCAATACAACACCTAAACCTTTGTGCGAAGCGTCGCAGTATACGACAAAGTCATCGCTTCCTTCAGGTAAGGCCAATATGGGTGTACTACATAACTTCTCTTTGAGTTTCTGGAATGCCTCTTCTTCGTCCTTTCCCCAGACGTACTTCACATTTTTCTGAGTTAGGGTGGTTAATGGTTTAGCTATTTTGGAGAATCTCTCAATGAATCTTCTGTAATATCCGGCAGGTCCTAAGAATTGGCGTATTTCAGTTGGAGTTGTTGGCGCCGCCCAATCCTTAATTGACTCAATCTTCACTGGGTCCACGTAAATACCCTGGCTGTCAATCACGTGACCGAGAAATTGTACAGTGGAAATCCAAAATTCACATTTTGAGAATTTTGCATACAATTCCTCCTTCTTGAGTAATTCCAGAATCATCTTGAGATTTTCTTCTTGTTCTTCCTTGTTCTTGGAGTAGATATCCTCTATGAATACAATCACAAACTTATCCAAATTTGGTTTGCACACCCGGTTCATGAGGTCCATGAATACAGCTGGTGCGTTTGTCAAACCAAATGGCATAACCTAAAACTCATAGTGTCCGTAAGGAGTTCTAAATGCCGTCTTTGGGATGTATTCTTCTCGAAATCGAAGTTGATGGTATCCAGATCGAAGGTCGATCTTTGAATATACACTTGAACCTTGTAGTTGATCGAATAGGTCGTCGATTCTAGGAAGTGGGTATCGGTTCTTTACTGTTAGCTTGTTCAACTCTCTATAGTCAATGCACATCCGAAATGTTCCATCTTTCTTCTTGACGAATAGAATAGGGGCTCCTCATGGCGAGGAACTAGGTCTAATGAAACCTTTCTCTGAGAGTTCTTGTAGTTTTTCTGACAATTCTTGCATTTCTGAATGAGCTAATCGGTACGGTGCTCGCGCCACGGGGTGCAGCACCTGGTACTAAGTCAATTTGAAACTCGAGTTGTCTGACTGGTGGGAGTCCAGGAAAGTCTTCGGGAAAGACTTCTGGAAAGTTACGCACGATCGACACATCTTCTAGGCGGTTTTCTTTAGACTCCTTCTTTATCTTCTCAACTTGTGCTACAAAGAGGAGACATCCATCCTCAATGTATTTCTGAGCTTTGGTGCACGATATGATGTTCAATCGAGACGTACTTCTACGGTCGCTTCTATCTCCTAATACTTCCAATACTTCGTTACCGTATGGTACACGAACAATCTTTTCATCACAGACGATCACCGCATGGTGTTTAGATAACCAATCCATTCCAATAATAATGTCAAAACTGCCAAGTTCTACCGACATAAGATCTATGTTGAACGGGTGGTTCAATAGGTTTAGCGTACAACCTCGGATTATAGTGTCTACTCTTTCTATGTTACCATTAGCTAATTCTACGTCATAACCAACGTCTAGAGCTGTAGGGATGATATCTAGCAACTGACTAAATGTGTTTGATATGAAACTCTTATCTGCTCCGGTATCAAATAAAATAGATGCAAGACGGTTGTTTAGAAGGAACGTACCCGTAACGACGTTCGGGTCCTCTGGTGCTTCTCTTCCTCCAACCACATACACCCTTCCTCAAGCATTTCCTGCATAGCCCTGATTCCCTCCAGCAACTTGATTCCCATTGTTACCCTGGTTCCTCTGTTTCTTGCACTCATTCCTTAAGTGCCCTTTTTCTCCACAACCAAAGCAGGTAATGGAAGATTTGTCCTTGACGGTAGTAGTTCTCTGATTAGTCACTGGTGCACTCTGAGTAGTAGCAAGAACTGGTGATCTGCAATTCCTGGTCATATGACCGATCTTTTGACAATTTCAACGTTTCACTGTGCATGGCCCGCTGTGATGGAGTTTACAATGGTTACACAAAGGAGCTTTTCCAGCATAGACCCTTTGGTCACTGGGTCCAGCAGAGTAAGCCTTAGCGACTTCCTGTCGTTTGTTTGGCTGATGGTTGGCTCTAGAGTTGTCTTCCCATTTCCTTTTGTTATCCCCCCCCCTTTTTCTGCTGTGTCTTGAGTCACCTGGTCAATTAAGTGTTGAAAGATGGAGATTGTGTTATGCAAGTCACTAGGATTAGCAGCCAATATATTCCCTCTGATGTTCAAGGGTAATCCTCCAATGTAACGCTCTATCATTCGCGTCTCCATAGCAACCAACTCGGGACATAGTAATGCTAACTCTTGGAAACGCTGGGTGTACCCCAGAATGTTGGTGCCTTGGACCTTCAAGTTCCAAAACTCTGCTTCCATCTTTTTTACCTCGGTGCGAGGACAATACTTCTGGAGCATTAACGCCTTGAACTTCTCCCACGCCATAGCGTAGCCAATGTCCATTCCCAATGACTTCATATAAGAGTTCCACCAAGTTAAAGCACTGCCTGTCAAAGTATACGAGGCGTACTTAACCTTGGACTCTTCTTTGCAATTGCAAATGCGAAACACAGTTTCTAACTTTTCTAGCCATCTTGCCAAGCTGACAGCACCCTCAGTTCCTCCAAAGTTCCCTGGATCACAAGCACGAAATTCTTTGTACGTGCATGCCCGACTGACATTTGTGGGTCTCGTGGCTCTATCACCGGTGTTAGTGCTTGATCCCACATTTGCAGCAGCGGCCATAGCTTCTGCCACTTGCTGTGCCACAAGTTGTACCAAAGTTGGCTGGTTGACTACGTTTGGAGGAGGAGTGGCATTATTTGTGTTTCGAGTACAGTTTGATTTGCGTGGAGCCATTTGCCTACAAAAGAAGTAACAAATGATGAGATTTTGCATAAGGGTATGAGAATCATCACATGAATGAGTAGCATACAGTAGAGCATGATAGAAAAGAATTTAAATCACAACAGAGACATATAACAAAATGGGCTTATTATAGATTAAAAGTCGGTTACAAGGTCTGAGAGTTACAAGCTTATTGGAAAATACATAAGACACTAACCGAATACTACTCGGTTTAGTGGGTACAGAAATGATATATATGAGTTCTAAGATTAGTTGCGTCCCTGACGTAAACGCCTAACATCTGCCTCAAGCTCCAGTTGTGCAGTTTCCATGTCTGTGAAGCGTCTCTAGAACTCCTGGCACATCCTCATTTGAGTAGCTAACATATTTTCGAAGGCAATAATATTCTGACTCTGGATCCTTGCCGTGTCCCTGGCGATCCATAGGGTACTTTCAACGCCTTCTATTTTACCATATACCTGAGTATGGTCTCTACTCGAACAGCGAACTCTGGAATCTAAGTTTCTAAGCTCATGGTCATAAGTATCCTGCATTTTACCTACCTTCATTCCTAAGTCAAACACTTCTCGCCTCTCAGCATCGGCTCTCTTAAACAAAGTGTCAATGTTTCGATCATACCATTCAAAACGTAATGGAGGTATCCCTTCCAGTTGTTCAGTGTGGGCGTCTAGTACGCTGGCTTGCTGATGCAGAAGTTTCCATATCGAATGACGAGGATCTAAAATATAGACAGGAGGATTAGGTGAGGATACATCATCTGGGATCTGGCATTGGGGAGTCTGGAATGTCAAACAGTGGAGAGTTTGGCTCAACATCTTTCCAAATTGTCTCTTGGTGCATTCCCCTCGAACTCTGCCTAATTTCGAATGTTCTTGGACAACCAATCATCTCTTCGTCTGAATAAGACTCAGTAGCTCTCCTAAGTTTTTGGTGTGGAGGTGAGTGAGTAGGTGATGTACTAGCATTACGGAGAAGAATTTCGATAATATCGGTTGATTCGGAAGACATGGTCTGTGACAAAGATGGTATACGGGTATAAGTATATAAAAGGTACTTATAATCTTTAGTGTAAGGCTAGAAAGTATTAGCTATAATGTAAGTACATGTGTATATGTATACAATTAACACGAAAG
This sequence comes from Artemisia tridentata subsp. tridentata, assembly GCA_021014915.2. Taxonomy (NCBI): domain Eukaryota; kingdom Viridiplantae; phylum Streptophyta; class Magnoliopsida; order Asterales; family Asteraceae; genus Artemisia; species Artemisia tridentata. The sequence goes on along the minus strand of CP139506.1, from coordinate 187,209,633 downwards.
CACATGTCATCAAAGTTGTAACACCCCCAATTTCGGTTAGCAACAGCGGAAGACTAAATTGGGTGTTACGTAGAGGATCTTTAGTCATAACCATAGAAAACGAATTTAGAAAGACGTTTTAAGTTTATCATTCAAAATACAAGCATTTAAAATACAAAGATGTTTTATAGTTAACACGTTTATTTAGATTTGAATGATAAAACATTTATTTAACCACCCGTGTCGGGTTTAATGCCCATTTCGTGCCTTGAGTTCCAGCCTTTAGTTACCTGAGATAACATGCTAAAAGTCAACAAAAGTTGAGTGATATTCATAGGTTTAAGTTTAATAGTTTTAACACAAGTATAAGTGTTAATTGCATCGAATTACAATTAAACAAGTTAAAATCAAGTTATTATTGCATTAAGCTCATGACACGCAACGCTTAACAGGCATCAAATATGATGTAAAGTATATAGGCTCTCGAGATGGGTATTTGCCAATAACCCATAAGTTTGTTCAAATAAAGTGCGCCTGGGAGGCTCATCCTAACAGACCCAAACGGGGATTGTCAGTCCCAAATAGATCTATTCACAACTATTTATGTTCACTCGCAAGTGATTAAGGTTCATGATTGAGGGACTTTTGGCAATAGCTACTTAAGCAATAATTATAACAGTCATAGCATACAAAAAGTTTGTGTTCAGGTTTGTAGCATGTATCTCCCCACAAAAGATTTAAAAGTTTAAGTGTGGGCTATGAACTCACCTTAGTAGTTCCGTAGTGGTAGTAGTATCGTTACTCAAACGATGAAAGGAAACGGCTTCAACACACGACCTATATAGTATATGGCAAGTTTTAGTGGTTTGATAGTCTAAGTTTGGTTTATCGCGAATCATAACGTTTAAGGTTTTATCGTTTGGTAATTTATTTGTAACGTTACAATATGTATGTTTAAATGATCAAGGTTATATATAAAATATAAAGTTATATATAAAAGGAATATAAAGTTATATATATATATATATATATATATATATATATATATATATATATATATATATATATATATATATATATATATATATATATATATATATATATATATAATTCTTAGATATGTGATCGTTCGTTGAAGTATATGAGATTAGCTAAAGAGATCGTTGTTTATAATCGAAGTTGGTTGATGATAAGTTAGATTCTACGTTTAACGATTTCGTTAAGTGATTACGTATATATGTAAGTTATATAACTTCGTATATAGAATTATTAGAAAAATGTGACATTAAATGTCGACTAAACATATTTGTTTCGGGTTTTGGGTTTGTAAAATATTACCACAAGTATAAAATCAGAAATATCCTTTACGTTTTTACAAAGTTACACTTTTGACCCTAACGGCATAATCTTTGCACCGTTAGTCCTCGGTTAAGTTTTATTACATTTTAGGTCCAAAACTTTCAATATTTACATTTTATACTCAAAAGGTTTCTGAATTTACAGTTTTCATCACAAGATATTAGAATGACAGTTTTTACCGTAAGTTTCCAAATTTGACAATTTTAGTCCTTTGGATAGTAAACTTTTGCAAATCAAGTCCAAAATTTATAAAAATCAAAGTTTATTATTTTTATTTCATAACTAAGTTTAAAATAGCTTATGTAACTTATAAAAACTTCTTAATTAGTCGAGAGCTTATTTTTCAGCTTATGGGCTTTTAACGAATTAAAGGATGGCCTATTATGGGTTTGCGATCCAATGGGTTTGGAGGGGGTTTGGGCTTGGTTACGGGCTTACTTTATTATTGTGAAAACATAACAATTTAGCTTATTTGATCAGCTTATACGATAAGCTTTTAATTAGCTTAGTGGGCTTATTAGCCCAATCGCTAATATTTAGTTTTGTTTCTAAAACTGTTGCTCGATCGATTACTTTGGGTTTAAATATGGTTCGAGTTGAGTTTTCTAGGTTGAATGAAATACATGGTTTGTTAGCTTGGTAGCTCGACTATTAGGTTGAGCTATAAAATGCAAGGGTTGTGTGTCGGGTTTGGAAAATATAAGTTCAAAGCTAACGTGACTTAGCTTGTTTGAAACAGTTTTAAAACCTTGAAAATATTCTAAGTGTTTTGTTACTTTTCGAAAGTGACAATGTGACTTAGGATCGTGTGATTTTTTGAGTTGATACGATTATATAGGGTTCGAATGACTTTTGTTCTCGATAGTTAGGATGACCAATATTTAGAGTGTTGAGTAAAATATATATGTTGTGAATATACTTAAGGAAATATAGAAACGAAATGAACCGTGACATGCAAATGTAAACCAACGTATGAAATTTAAAGATAAAGAAATGGCTTACTTCACCTCAAAAGGTGGGGCGTATCACCAAGTCGAGACTGAGTATGGTCAAGTGAATGGTGTAGCTCGATTCTTGACCTCCCAAAGATATAGGAACGAGTTTTGGATGCTCCTTGGCTTGATTCGAATGCTTCGAATTTAGGCTAAGCTAGGCGAATGTAGGAACTATGAAAAGACTTAGAAATTATTTTGAGTTGGATTTGTTTGTGAATGGTTGAATTGCCGATCGGTTGGGTTTATTTAAGGGCAATGCATGGAGTGTTTTAATGAATAAAATGATGAAGAATGATGATGCATGATGAGAGTAGCAGAGGGTGTCATTGTATTGTCAAGTTTGAGTGTGAGAATACACTAAATGATGGTGCATTTGTTTGTGTTAGCCGGCGCAAGGAAACAAGGAGGTGATGACAAAATGATTTTAAGAGTAAGTTCTTGTGGCTTTGTTCAGTTATCCCATGTGTTTAACACATTCTTGGCGTGATCTAAAATAAATGTAGGGTTCGTTCGATAGCTTGTATACACGATAAGAGTCTGGGACGAATTCATTTGTTGGCCAAAAATATGTTGGGTCGAGTTGGGTGTCATACGAGACATCACTAGGCCAAAATGTAAAATTTTGAGTTGTGTTTATCACATGTCGAGTGGGTTGAACTTTGATGGATTTTAAGCAAGTAAATGTTCAAGTTTGGATGTGATGTTTGTTTCACTCGATTCCTAGCTAGGTCGAGAATTGAGTTGAGTAAAATAGTGACGTGGTCGTTAAGCTAGATCGTACGTAATATAGCCAAAGTGTTTGATATTTGAGCAGCCAAACCGAAAGTTTACATATATAAACTTTGGGCTTTGTTTTGTTGTTGGGCTTGCTTGGTGGGCTAGGCCAAGTGAAAGAAATAAGAAAAATAATAAGGTCCGATTGGTATGTTTGGTTTGTAGTATTTTTGGGTCGAGGCCCAATGGGTTTAGCAGCCAATTCGGTATTGGGTCGAGACCCAATATAGTTACTGAGTATTTGTGAAATTTTTCGTGAGCTCGGGAATGTATTTGATCACGTTCGGTTAATTAACGAAACGTATAGACGTTAAGTATTAAACGTTAATTGTTTTATGTAAATTCGTGATTTTTAGACTATCAAGGTTCGTGTGTGAGCATCGTTCCTAGTTAAATGGTAATCACAAATATCGTTGAGATTAAAATTAGCATATCATGAATAAAAAATTTTTTGTTTCCAGTATAAATGGTTATTAAATAACATAATGATTCGTTAATCATTTATTAGCATTTACTATTCATAGGGAAAATTACGAGAGGTTACAGTACCTACCACTTACACTGAATTCCGTCCCGGAATTCCAATCTAAGATAGGTAATAGAAGTGTCTACGAGAATAGGTGTGCGTATTTGGCTCGAATTTGGTCTTCGCGTTCCCAAGTATATTCCGGTCCTCGTTTAGAGTTCCATCGGACTTTGACAATGGGAATGCGGTTCTGTTTTAGTTGTTTGATCTCTCTGTCCATGATCTCCACGGGTTCTTCTGTAAAGACAAGTTTGTCATCGAGCCGAATCTCTTTCAAAGGAATTACAAGAGATTCATCTGACAAACATTTCTTAAGATTTGATACGTGAAAGGTGTCGTGAACTCGACTAAGTTCCTCTGGTAGTTCGAGTTTGTAAGCCACTGGTCCTATCCTCTCTAGGATTTTGAATGGACCAATGTATCTAGGGTTAAGTTTTCCACGTTTTCCGAAACGTACCATTCCTTTCCAGGGAGATACTTTCAACATGACCTTGTCTCCAATCTGGAATTCTATAGGTTTTCTCCTCACGTCGGCATAGCTCTTCTGTCTATCTCTTGCCGCTTGCAGTCGTTGCTTAATTTTGACTATCTTTTCTGTTGTCTCATGAATGAGATCGGGTCCGGTGAGTTGTATATCTCCAACTTCGGTCCAACAAACAGGCGATCTGCACTTTCGACCGTAGAGTGCTTCGAATGGTGCTGCCTTAATGCTGGCGTGGTAACTGTTGTTGTAGGAGAACTCGGCTAGAGGTAAGTGTTTGTCCCAACCTTTTTCGAAGTCAATAACACAAGCTCGGAGCATGTCTTCTAAGGTTTGGATTGTCCTCTCGCTTTGTCCATCGGTTTGTGGATGATATGCAGTGCTCATATCCAATTTGGTTCCCAAGGCTTTTTGCAAAGACTTCCAAAAATGAGATGTGAAACGACTGTCACGATCTGAGATGATTGAGATCGGCACTCCATGTCGCGAAACTATTTCTTTTAGATATAGCGTTGCGAGTGTGTCCATCTCGTCAGTTTCTTTGATTGCTAAGAAGTGAGCGGATTTTGTGAGACGATCAACGATGACCCAGATGGTGTCAAGTCCAGTTGATGTCTTAGGAAGCTTAGTGATAAAGTCCATTGTAATACGTTCCCATTTCCATACAGGAATTTCGGGTTGTATGAGTAATCCTGACGGCTTTTGATATTCCGCTTTTACTCTTGAACAAGTCAAACATTTTCTGACATACTCGGCTATGTCGGCCTTCATGTTTGGCCACCAGTAAAGTTTCTTGAGATCTTGATACATTTTGTCAGAACCTGGATGAATGGAGTACTTGGATTTATGAGACTCATTCATAATGAGATCACGTATACCTCCGTATAGAGGAACCCAACTTCTTTCTTTGAAACAGAGCATCCCGTCTGCTCTTTGCACAAAGCCATTCTTATTTTCTGGCATACCGTGAATCTTTTCACTAGGTCGGTTCTCTTCCTTAAGAGCTTCGGATTGAGCGGTGAGTATTTGTGAGGGCAGGGGTGAACGAATGGTTATTCCTAACGATCTGACTCTAAGAGGTTTCAGTCGTTCCTTCCGACTTAATGCATCTGCCACAACGTTGGCTTTTCCTGGGTGATAACGGATTTCACAATCATAATCGCTAAGTAACTCTAACCAGCGACGTTGTCTCATGTTTAGTTCTTTCTGATCTAAGATGTGCTGAAGACTTTTGTGGTCGGTGAATACTGTGCACTTGGTACCATACAAGTAATGTCTCCATAACTTAAGGGCGAATACTACTGCTCCTAACTCCAAATCATGAGTTGTGTAGTTTGCTTCATGTGGTTTGAGTTGTCGTGAGGCATAAGCTATCACTTTGTTTCGTTGCATCAGTACAGCTCCCAAACCATGATATGAGGCATCACAATACACTACGAAGTCTTCACTTCCTTCGGGTAGTGCTAATATTGGTGCTTCACAGAGCTTTTTCTTTAATAGCTGAAAAGCTGATTCCTCCTCTTTTCCCCAGATATACTTCTTGTTCTTCTGAGTTAATTCGGTCAAAGGCTTTGAGATTTTTGAGAAACCTTCAATAAATCTCCTGTAGTAACCGGCTAGACCCAAAAATTGGAGTATCTCTGTGGGGTTTGTAGGAGATGTCCAACCTTTGACGGCCTCAATCTTTGCAGGATCTACGTGAATGCCTTGACTGTTGATAACATGCCCAAGGAATTGTACAGTTCGAATCCAAAAGTCGCATTTGGAGAACTTGGCATACAATTGTTCCTTTTTGAGTAACTCTAAAATAATCTTTAGATGTTTGGCATGTTCTTGTTCGTTGCGGGAGTAGATTAAGATATCATCTATGAATACAATCACGAATTTATCCAGGTATGGTTTGCACACTCGGTTCATTAGGTCCATGAACACTGCAGGTGCATTAGTTAAACCAAATGGCATTACTTGGAATTTGTAATGTCCGTAACGCGTCCTAAAAGCTGTTTTGGGAATATCCTCCTTTCGAACTCTTAACTGATGGTACCCTGACCTTAGGTCGATCTTCGAGTATACACTCGATCCTTGTAATTGATCAAACAAGTCATCGATTCTAGGTAGTGGGTAACGATTCTTTACAGTGAGTTTGTTCAATTCCCGGTAATCAATACACATTCGGAAAGATCCGTCCTTCTTCTTAACGAATAGAACCGGAGCTCCCCAAGGTGATGAGCTGGGTCGGATAAAACCTTTATCAGACAACTCTTTCAATTGCTCTGACAATTCTTTCATTTCAGACGGCGCCAACCTATAAGGTGCTTTTGCCACAGGTGCCGCTCCAGGCACTAGTTCAATCTGGAATTCTACTTGGCGAGGAGGTGGAAGACCGGGTAAATCTTCGGGGAATACTTCTGGGAACTCTTTAACGATCGGAACGTCTTCAATTCGTTTATCTTTCGATTTGTTTTCCGTTACATGAACCATGAATGCTTGGCATCCTTCATTCGTGTATTTTACCAATCTGATATATGAGATGATACCGTATCGCATTTTATTCTTGTCACCATGGACAATAAGAGTTTCACCATTACATGGAATATGCACGGCTTTCTCGTCACAGAGTATTCTAGCGCGGTGTTTGGATAACCAATCCATACCAATGACTACGTCAAAACTACCGAGCTGAATAGGCATGAGGTCGATGGGAAAAGGGTTGTCTTGTAGGATTATGGTACAACCACGAATTACGGTGTCGGTGCCAATTAGGTTTCCGTCCGCCATTTCAATTTCAAAAGTGGTGTTTAGTTTGGAAGGGGTAATGTTAAGCAAAGGAGAAAACGTAGTTGACACAAAACTTCTATCTGCTCCAGAATCAAATAATACCCTAGCACTATGTTGATTGAGTAAGAACGTACCCGTGACGACGTCAGGGTTCAGTGGGGCATCCTCCTCTTTTAACACATATGCTCTTCCTCGAGCGTTGTTTTGCTGACCGTTTCCTTTCGGACAGTGGCTCTTGAAGTGACCTACTTCTCCACAGGAGTAGCAAGTCGGAGTTACAGGCTGTAGGTTGCTACCAGTAGCGGGATTCCTGCAATCCTTTGTCTGATGACCCACTTTCTGGCATTTCAAACATTTGATTATGCAAGGTCCACTGTGGTGTAGTTTGCATCTGTTACACTGGGATTTCTGACCTTGGTATCCCTTGCCTTTAGTAGCAGCATAGGCCTTGGCGGTTTCCTGTCTTTAGTTTTGATGATGGTGATGATTGTTTCGGTTTTGATGATACGGGTTATTGTTTCTATGGTTGTTGTTATTGAAGTTGTTGTTGCGGTGGTTATTGTTACTGTGGTGGTGAGTGGTTCTTTTGTCATCGAGCTTCCTTTTGAGCTCATTGTTGTACTTGACCTCTCGGTGCCGTAGTTTTTGAGCAAGTTCAATGGCTGCCTCTAGAGTTGGCGGGTTTGATGAAGTGACATTTCCCTCAATACTACGGGGAAGTCCTTCGATATACTTTTCCAGTTCTTTTTCTAAATTTGGTACAACAGTAGGACATAGTATTTTAAGCTCTTGGAATCTCCTGTTGTATGTTTTAAGATCAATTCCTTTTACTACCAGTAGATGGAATTCATCTTCCAATTTTCTTAGTTCAGAACGGGGACAATATTTCTTCAGCATCTTGGTCTTAAACTCAGTCCAAGTGAGCTGGTAGGCTGCTGTCATTCCCATGGCTTTGACTGTAGCATTCCACCATGACAAAGCATCTTGCATGAGAGTTCCAGTAGCGAAAATGACTTTGTTGTCCTCGGTACAACCGCTTCTCTGAAAAACAGTTTCAGATCGTTCGAACCAGTGAGCAAGTTCAGTTACTCCTTCAGTACCTTTGTAGGAAGTTGGTTGACAACTCATGAAATCTTTGTAGGTACATTTACGGTTTGCAGCAGTTACACTTTCTCCTGTCGGTAGACTAGTGCCACTGTTGCGAGCATTTGCTGCCGCCTGTTCTGCCAAGACTGCATTTACACCGTCAGCGATTGCTTTTCGGATAGCTTCTGGAGTCATAGTAGGCGTAGCCGTTGAAGTTTCATGATTTGCGGCGGAGGCTGCTTTCCTTGTACGTGCCATAGTTCTATCAATATTGCAAAAGCATATTTTTAGAAATCTCATAATGGTCACGTTAGGTTAGAATAAATTGTAAGGTAATTGAATATGGGTAATAATATAATATTAACCACAACAATTTGGGTTTATAAGGATAATAATTTTGGTTTATATTTGTAAACACAGCAAGTATCACATCATAAATACATTCACAATATGTCTGAATCAATTCACAACACACATGAGAACATAAATGATTGAATTGCACTGTATGAACCAACATTTCACAAGACAATATATGGCAAATCATAATGCATATGCAAGAAACAACCATGGAATACATAAATCAACATCAATATAATACATCCACACAACATAGATTAATAACTTGTTCGATTTGTTTTACAAAACATAAAGATACAAGATTCTTTATTAATACAACATTGGTAGACTAAGACATCTCTTAGTTATATTGACACATCTCTGATCTATGGTCCTCCTGGTGCACCATCTAAGCGGCGCTGAAGATCTGCAATCACTGCCATCAAGGTCTCCACTGTCTGGTCTCGAGCTCTTTCCCTAGCCTGGGAATCCTCAACCATAAGTCTAAGAATCAGAACCTGAGAGCTAACTCGGTCAAGCTCAGAGTCTAGTGTCTCAATCACTGTCTGCATCGAAGTAGTGGCCTCTCCAAGTATAGAAATAGTCTCAATGGCTTCTTCTAAACTAGTACCTACTTGATCGAAGACTGTCTCCATCGCCAAATGACCAATCACAAGGTTCTCCACTTCTTCCCCAAGTGTGTCAATCTGCTCGAGTGGTAAGTCATCAATAATCTCTGCAATGTCGTCCAGACGATCCTCATGTCGGACTAATCTGGCTGCCAGTAGAGGTATGGTGTGATGGATGGGTTCTCCGGTAACCGGAAGAATCCTCGAAGTAGCTGTAGCCGAACTCTCTCCTAGTTCCATAGCTCTCGGTGCTCCTTCCTGGGATCTCCAGTGACGGATGATCGGTAGCAAGAAAGACCATCGGCGAGCATCGACCCTCTTGTGGGTCCCGGTGCGAACTGTAGCCTCATCTCTAACCTGGGCATAGGGGTCCGATAAAGATGGAACCAAGCTGTATGTCCTCTTGCATGGTGGCAGAGGCTCACTGAGAGTAGCTGAGGGTGGAGAAGCAAGGGGTGGAATAGAAGATGGTAATGGAACAGTGGTGGTCTGATGATAGAAGATAGTAGGTGGTGGAACTGAAGATAGTGGTGTAAGTGGTGGTGTCCTGGAATGCTCAGGAGCTGAGGGTGGTGATATTACTGGAGTCGAAGTTGGTATGAGTGGGGCTGGTGGTGGTATGATCAGTGCTGGTGGTGTACGTACCCATTTTCGGGGAGTATGTTTGCGAACATAACTTTCTCCGGGGCGTCGGTAAAGTTGGTCAAAGGGTTCGGGTTCATATGGCTGGAGTTGTCGTACTCGTCCATGCTGGCGAATCAGGCCAGGTGATGGGATTGGTGATGCTGGAGGGGAAGTCTCCAGGTCGGATGCCGGTAGAAATTGCTGGCTTTCCATGTGCCGGTCAGTAGCAGGTGACATCGGTATAGCTGCCGTAGCAAAGTCTGAGGTGAATGGCATAGGATCCTCATTCTCTGAATCAGATGATACAGCGATAGGATGGGGTTTCGAAGACATAGTACTGTAATAATTCCCGAATAGTAAATGTAAGCTATTAACATAATCATAAATATGTTAAACTTTGTTAAGAACTCGTATAGTAAGCAACATCCTAAAAATGTTGGAAGTGTGTAGGCACGGAGGGCATAAGGTGGTTTTTCTTTACAATGGTCCGTTTTAAAAATGTAGTTATAGTCCAATGTTTAAAATACATCTGGTTCTCTATAACCATGAGCTCTGATGCCAATCTGTAACACCCCCAATTTCGGTTAGCAACAGCGGAAGACTAAATTGGGTGTTACGTAGAGGATCTTTAGTCATAACCATAGAAAACGACTTTAGAAAGACGTTTTAAGTTTATCATTCAAAATACAAGCATTTAAAATACAAAGATGTTTTATAGTTAACACGTTTATTTAGATTTGAATGATAAAACATTTATTTAACCACCCGTGTCGGGTTTAATGCCCATTCCGTGCCTTGAGTTCCAGCCTTTAGTTACCTGAGATAACATGCTAAAAGTCAACAAAAGTTGAGTGATATTCATAGGTTTAAGTTTAATAGTTTGAACACAAGTATAAGTGTTAATTGCATCGAATTACAATTAAACAAGTTAAAATCAAGTTATTATTGCATTAAGCTCATGACACGCAACGCTTAACAGGCATCAAATATGATGTAAAGTATATAGGCCCTCGAGATGGGTATTTGCCAATAACCCATAAGTTTGTTCAAATAAAGTGCGCCTGGGTGGCTCATCCTAGCAGACCCAAACGGGGATTGTCAGTCCCAAATAGATCTATTCACAACTATTTACGTTCACTCGCAAGTGATTAAGGTTCATGATTGAGGGACTTTTGGCAATAGCTACTTAAGCAATAATTATAACAGTCATAGCATACAAAAAGTTTGTGTTCAGGTTTGTAGCATGTATCTCCCCACAAAAGATTTAAAAGTTTAAGTGTGGGCTATGAACTCACCTTAGTAGTTCCGTAGTGGTAGTAGTATCGTTACTCAAACGATGAAAGGAAACGGCTTCAACACACGACATATATAGTATATGGAAAGTTTTAGTGGTTTGATAGTCTAAGTTTGGTTTATCGCGAATCATAACGTTTAAGGTTTTATCGTTTGGTAATTTATTTGTGACGTTACAATATGTATGTTTAAATGATCAAGGTTATATATAAAATATAAAGTTATATATAAAAGGAATATAAAGTTTATATATATATATATATATATATATATATATATATATATATATATATATATATATATATATATATATATATATATATATATATATATATATATATATATATATATATATATATATGTATATATATATAATTCTTAGATATGTGATCGTTCGTTGAAGTATATGATATTAGCTAAAGAGATCGTTGTTTATAATCAAAGTTGGTTGATGATAAGTTAGATTCTACGTTTAACGATTTCGTTAAGTGATTACGTATATATGTAAGTTATATAACTTCGTATATAGAATTATTAGAAAAATGTGACATTAAATGTCGACTAAACATATTTGTTTCGGGTTTTGGGTTTGTAAAATATTACCACAAGTATAAAATCAGAAATATCCTTTAGATTTTTATAAAGTTACACTTTTGACCCTAACGGCATAATCTTTGCACCGTTAGTCCTCGGTAAAGTTTTATTACATTTTAGGTCCAAAACTTTCAATATTTACATTTTATACTCAAAAGGTTTCTGAATTTACAATTTTCATCACATGATATTAGAATGACAATTTTTACCGTAAGTTTCCAAATTTGACAATTTTAGTCCTTCGGTTAGCAAACTTTTGCAAATCAAGTCCAAAATTTATAAAAATCAAAGTTTACTATTTGTATTTCATAACTAAGTTTAAAATAGCTTATGTAACTTATAAAAACTGCTTAATTAGTCGAGAGCTTATTTTTCAGCTTATGGGCTTTTAACGAATTAAAGGATGGCCCATTATGGGTTTGCGATCCAATGGGTTTGGAGGGGGTTTGGGCTTGGTTACGGGCTTACTTTATTATTGTGAAAACATAACAATTTAGCTTATATGATCAGCTTATACAATAAGCTTTTAATTAGCTTAGTGGGCTTATTAGCCCAATCGCTAATATTTAGTTTTGTTTCTAAAACTGTTGCTCGATCGATTACTTTGGGTTTAAATATGGTTCGAGTTGAGTTTTATAGGTTCAATGAAATACATGCTTTGTTAGCTTGGTAGCTCGACTATTAGGTCGAGCTATAAAATGCAAGGGTTGTGTGTCGGGTTTGGAAAATATAAGTTCAAAGCTAACGTGACTTAGCTTGTTTGAAACATTTTTAAAACCTTGAAAATATTCTAAGTGTTTGTTACTTTTCGAAAGTGACAATGTGACTTAGGATCGTGTGATTTTTAGAGTTGATACGATTATATAGGGTTCGAATGACTTTTGTTCTCGATAGTTAGGATGACAAATATTTAGAGTGTTAAGTAAAATATATATGTTGTGAATATACTTAACGAAATATAGAAACGAAATGAACCGTGACATGCAAATGTAAACCAACGTATGAAATTTAAAGATAAAGAAATGGCTTACTTCACCTCAAAAGGTGGGGCGTATCACCAAGTCGAGACTGAGTATGGTCAAGTGAATGGTGTAGCTCGATTCTTGACCTCCCAAAGATATAGGAACGAGTTTTGGATGCTCCTTAGCTTGATTCGAATGCTTCGAATTTAGGCTAAGCTAGGCGAATGTAGGAACTATGAAAAGACTTAGAAATTATTTTGAGTTGGATTTGTTTGTGAATGGTTGAATTGCCGATCGGTTGGGTTTATTTAAGGGCAATGCATGGAGTGTTTTAATGAATAAAATGATGAAGAATGATGATGCATGATGAGAGTAGAAGAGGGTGTCATTGTATTTTCAAGTTTGAGTGTGAGAATACACTAAATGATGGTGCATTTGTTTGTGTTAGCCGGCGCAAGGAAACAAGGAGGAGATGACAAAATGATTTTAAGAGTGAGTTCTTGTGGCTTTGTTCGGTTATCCCATGTGTTTAACACATTCTTGGCGTGATCTAAAATAAATGTAGGGTTCGTTCGATAGCTTGTATACACGATAAGAGTCTGGGACGAATTCATTTGTTGGCCAAAAATATGTTGGGTCGAGTTGGGTGTCATACGAGACATCACTAGGCCAAAATGTAAAATTTTGAGTTGTGTTTATCACATGTCGAGTGGGTTGAACTTTGATGGATTTTAAGCAAGTAAATGTTCAGGTTTGGATGTGATGTTTGTTTCACTCGATTCCTAGCTAGGTCGAGAATTGAGTTGAGTAAAATAGTGACGTGGTCGTTAAGCTAGATCGTGCGTAATATAGCCAAAGTGTTTGATCATTGAGCAGCCAAACCGAAAGTTTACATATATAAACTTTGGGCTTTGTTTTGTTGTTGGGCTTGCTTGGTGGGCTAGGCCAAGTGAAAGAAATAAGAAAAATAATAAGGTCCGATTGGTATGTTTGGTTTGTAGTATTTTTGGGTCGAGGCCCAATGGGTTTAGCAGCCAATTCGGTATTGGGTCGAGACCCAATATAGTTACTGAGTATTTGTGAAATTTTTCGTGAGCTCGGGAATGTATTTGATCACGTTCGGTTAATTAACGAAACGTATAGACGTTAAGTATTAAACGTCAATTGTTTTATGTAAATTCGCGATTTTTAGACTATCAAGGTTCGTGTGTGAGCATCGTTCCTAGTTAAATGGTAATCACAAATATCGTTGAGATTAAAATTAGCATATCATGAATAAAAAAATTTTTGTTACCATTATAAATGGTTATTAAATAACGTAATGATTCGTTAATCATTTATTAGCATTTACTATTCATAGGGAAAATTACGAGAGGTTACAAAAGTAGCATGCAAGTATATGCTAGACTTGCTGAAACAATAAGTAGAGTAGCAAGTAAAGTAGTACGTAAGGCAGGCTGGCACTGGCGGTCATCGGTTGAGTTTTTGTAAAAAGCGGTTATAGTCTAGGTTTTATGTGTACCTAGTTCTCTATAACCTTAGCTCTGATGCCAATCTGTAACACCCCCAAATCAGATCGCAGCGGTAACAATATCTGGGGTGCTACTTAGTGGATCATGACAAAAGTAATAGAGAACGAATTTATCAAATTCGTTTTAAAAGTTTCATTAATTAAACATAAGTTTTACAAAATAGGAATGCGGAAAACAAGGCCCATTATTTATTATTAGTTGTCTTATAGTACAAAAACTTTGGTCTTGAGTGTTATATGTATACTCCAAAAGTGCGCCTATGCCCCTGCCAAGCGTTGCCTTGCTTCATCATATATCATACAACTAAACACCTGAGAAAAACATGCTAAAGTGTCAACACAATGGTTGGTGAGTTCATAGGTTTATATAAATCAGTAAAGTTGGACTAGTGAGTTCAAGAGTTGACATTTCTATTTCGAAATGCATACAAAAGTGCTATTACGATGCGCTAAGTTTCATGCTACCAAAGCTATGACCTGTTTGCAGGAAATGAGTAATGTAATAATATGGCCCGACAAGTGTTCTATCCCTAGACACTGTAATTCGACATGGTATACATCCGTTTGTCCCATCCGTACTGTTGAATCCCAACACAGATGGAGGTGTCACCCTCAATAGATCTATTTATAACACTCGTGCTTTCCAGCAGGAAATTAACGGTACATGAGCATGGGCATTTGGGATACAGTACTTAGGCCAGCAGGTAATAGTTTATCAAGCAAAAGCATAGGTTAAATAGTCCATAAAAGTAAGCATATTTCTCACCCCAAGTAGTTTAAAACGAGTTAAAAGTAATAGTGGGGCTATGACTCACCTTGAGCGTAGCTGGCAAGGTGAAATGTAAATTCAAGTAAGTTTATGGGAACGGCTCCAACACATAACCTGAATAATGGTAAAGTCTGAGAATTTAACTTAATACGAATAGTGATTGTGAAGGTGAGTAACGGACAACGAATGATCGGTGATGTGAGTGTGATATGCTTAAAATGCTTAAAGTTCAAAAATAATATTATATATATATATATATATATAATATTATCTTATTTTTATGTCATTTAAATCCAATAATATCATTTCCTTGAAAGTGGTGAAACAAAACGTTAAGTTAAATCATTAAAACTCGTTATATATAAATATAACGTAACGTTTATTTAAATATGTAACTGAAACTTAAAAATGCACGTGGCGTGACAGAGAATAGTAAAATGTAAATAGAAATGAAAATGTCAAATAGATTCTGTTGGTCCTTGTACTTTTCCTATTTTTACATTTTATATCCTAACGGCGTTAGCGTTGCACCGTTAGTCGTTAGTTATATATAACTTACATTTTTAGTCCATAATTGTCCGTAATGTCATTCTATGCTTAGGGTTTAATATAATAACAGTTTCTATCCTAATGTTACTGTTTTGGTAGTTTCTGTCCTTGTTTTTAACAGTTGGCAGTTTTAGTCCTTCTAAGTGAAACTATTTGCAAATTCAGTCAAATACTCACAAAAAGTAGGGAAAAATTATCTGAAAGTCTCAGTAGCTTATAAAAGCTTATCTAAGCTTAATTCAATTGCTTATTATCCAAAATGGCTTATTTTTCTATTATTGGGCTTTAACGAGCTATATTAAAGGTCCATTAACGTTTACCGATCCGTGGGCTTTGAGACAAGTTGGGCTTATCCTTGGGCTTGTTTTTAATGTTATAAAATCATATCAAAAGGCCTTATATGATCAGCTTATTTAGTTTGCTTATTATTGGCTTAATGGGCTTTTCAGCCCACTCGAACTATATATAAGGTTTTTATCAGTTGCAAATAGCGTTTACTTTGGCCATTTTCAAAGGCTTTTAAGAGCTTATCTTGGTAAACTTTAAACATGAAATTACTAGCTTGTAGTAAGTAGAAATAGGTTGTGTAAAAATATTGATAGGTTATTCATTCGGATTTGTTTTTACGAGACCATTTAAGATGTCGAATGGGACAGTTTTAAACTAAAAAGACTTGGTCAAATTTTTAGGTTGCATGATTTTATACGTGTGATTCAAGTTTAATATGGAGTTCGAATATGAATGTAAACAACAAATAAATGTGATGTGGGTGTGTTTCATGGTTCCTAGGCCTTCCACAAGGGAGGCAAACCAAGTGTTGTGTTCTAGAAATAAATGTAATACGTAAAAATAAAAGTAAAACATATACGTTTGAAAACAATATAAACGTGATGCATGGTGAGTTAAAATGCAACGAAATGAAATGGGAACAAGATGAGAGGACTTACAATTCAAAGATAGTGAGAGTTTTACGTGTGGAGTGAACTAGAACAAAAGAAAACTCCAACAAGCTCGCTAGAACAATTAAAACTAGATTCAGATGGAACTTTGCAAACTTGGAATGACTCAAAATGACTATGAAATAATCTCTGGCCTCCTCAGTAGATCGAATATGGCTGAAAAGGCTTAGAAATAATGCATGAAATATTTTTAAGTGTGAATGGGAGTAAATGAGGGCAATAGGTGTACATATATATTTACGTATCAAGGATTTTTGAGACTCGAATTGTAGGAACAGTAAAGGTGGCAGAGAGTATGTAAGGAATGTGGACTTTAAGAGATCTTGTGATGATATTTAGAGAGTTGTGACTGTAGGGAAGATTGTGTATTGATTTTGTATATAATACTTATGTCGACATAGGGTTTTAAGGGTCCAAAATCCATTCTAACGTGTGATATTGAGTTAGGAATTGAGAAATACACTTGTTAGCTCATATAGAAACTAGGAAAAATATTAGAACTAGGTAGAATCAAGTTGGGTCAAATTTGGATGAGTTGGTCAATTTTAATATTTTCGAATGGGTTGTGCAATGGCAGTTCACTTTGATTAAATACCACGTATCAAATGTTAATATCAAGAGCTATAACTCGACATCCTAATACTTTGGTGGGAGGAGAATTAGGTGGTGCAAAGATTCGATTATGTTGTTTTTCAAAATTAGAAGAAAACGGGTCCAAGTTGGAGTGCTTTGGTCGAACTAGAAATGAAATATAAGTTATAATTGGGCTAAGTTGGGCTACTGATGAATAGTAACCAAGAAATAAAGTTGGGCTGAGAATTAATGGCCCGTTTGGTATAGTTTTTGAGTTTATTTCGTTTTCGTGATTCGCGTGTGAGCTCGTTCCGATATTTGGTGAATCATGTTTTAACGTATTTTGAATTATTATAATGAAATAAACAGTTAAATAATATAACTTCTCGTTAACAGATGTCAGAAAATAAATAATGCGTATTTTCTGATAATTAATCGTAATTATTAAAGTGGAAAATTACCATTTGTCACACCGTGTTATCATCATCATTCATGTCAAAGTCTTAAATTTGTTCTTCCTGATGGACCTCTTTCATGATGAGATTTCCTTCTTCATCCCATTCCTCGTCATTACTAGGTTGATTAACCGGATCTGATCAAGATTGAGTGACTCCTCCTGCACTTCCAGACCCACCGGGTTGATTAACCGGATTAATGAGGGTCTGATCTGTTAGACCCGTTTCTTGGGTACTTGTACACCACCCTAGATGAAAATGGATCAAAGGCCTTATGTGATTGGCTAGTCAACGAATGTAACATTTTAGTCAAACTCGAAAGTCAATTAATGGTCGATGAATGTATTGTATAGTTATGAAAAGTATTATGTGGCATAATTAGAAAGGGAAGGGACTTCAAGGACCTAAGTTGCCATTGTGGTAAATGTGTGATAAGTTGGTTGTGGCTAAAATAAAAGGAAAGAGACTTGAGGGGTCATTCTTGCCATTAACCCAAACTTGTGTCTAGCTAATTATATCCAGGGAATTCTAGAGAATTCCACCATTTTCTTGTGTGTTTGTGTGGTTTGGATATTATAAGAGAAAGAGAGGGAAAGAAGATGGAGTTGGATGGTTAATCCATGAAGGGTTTGAGGTCCCAAAACAAAGGATTAATCCATAGCAATGATTATCACAAGTAAGTAACTTCTTTATCATGAGTTAATTAGATTAAGAGTATGAGGTAAGTGGGAATTCATCATATGATCAAGATATGATTATATGATGATCTATAATGGAAGATGGGTAGGTATAATTGGGTTTTGTAAACCCTTGTTGATGATGTTATTTGAATGAATTATTAGGTCATGATGAGTATGATGATGGAAGATGGTGATGATGGTATTTATGATAGTAGCTTAGCTTTGGAAACTAAGGTAAGTAACTTGTACGAAAATATATGTTATATGTGTGTTATCCATATATGTGTTATGATTGTGATAAAGTTTAGTACTTGGATTGAGTAATGAATGAAGGTTAGGAAAGTGGTGATTAGTTATTGGCTAGTCAAGCAAGTATAGGACTAATTGCTAGTGAGACTAGTTGTAGCTTATGTGATGAAGGTTTATGTGGTAAATTGAATCTTATGGTTTGGAAGCAAAGTAAGTGATCATGATGCTTATGTGCTAATATGTGTATGATATGTGTTTTATGTCGGGTTACTTACTAAGCGAAAGCTTATGGTTTAGTTGTCTAACCATTTTGTAGGTTTGTATGCTATTATGGAAGGCTTGGACTAAGGATAAAGGATTTGGATATGCAAGAATAAAGGTAGTATGCGTTTAGGAGCTTAGGTAGAATACCGAGCTCAAGTGTAAAGTTTGTACCCCCGTTGGTCTTTTATTGGTTGGTAAAGTTTAGCCGTGTGGCAAGTTGTATGTTGAGGTTGTCCTAACGATTTGGTGGTCAACCGTTGTGTCAAAGTATGCTTTAAGTGTTTATAATGAAAGTTAAAGGGGCGTTTGGATTAAGTGTAAATATACCCATTTTGGGATGTAAACGGGTCATGTGTCTATGAAACAGATTTAATATGTTAAGTTAATGATTTTGGTTAAGTTTGAGGTGATGTGGAAGTCGTATGTGTCTTATGTCATGAAATGGGTCAAAACGGGTTTTGGTGCAAAACCCGTCAACTTGTAAAGTACTATTCCGAATGTCAAACGGTAAATGTTTTTGTATGGAAATGAGCCTAATGACATATTAAGTAAATCTGGAAGGTTTGGTGAAATATCGAGTTCGGGAGGTCGGGTTTCCAAGTACGGGTTTTGAAACTGAATCCGGGAGGTCAGTAGCCTCCAACCGATTGGTTGGAGGTTCCTTTGAAAAATTATATCTTTTAAATCTGGAAGGTTTGGTGAAATATCGAGTTCGGGAGGTCGACAGTTTTCGGCAATCTTTGAAAAATCATATCTTTTAAATCGTATGTCGTCAAGGGTCGTGCCTCCAGGCGTTTTGAAGGTAATTGAGTCTAGTTTCATTTAAAAATAGTCTCATGGTCTGAATGTTCATGGATTTTTATAAATGGTCAAAAGAGTAACAGGATATCCGTAAAAGTCAAGCGTTTCCGCGTAAAGTTTTAAGTTTTCGGTCAAAGCGGGCACGGGGTGTAACAAATAGGTATCAGAGCCTCGGTTTAAGTGAATTAGGTTTCCACTATAGGTTGCCTAGTCTTAAACCACTTATAGAAGCGTTGAACGTAAGAATTAGTAATGCAAAAAGTAATTGCTAAGTGTGAGACGGATTATGTTTTATGCTAGTTGAGCTTAATGATGATAAGTGATGGATGTGTGTAATAGTATAGATGAGTATGAGACATAAGTCCGCGGAGGACTTGAAGTGTTTGAATGATTAGTTGGCCGTACACATTGATTGGTGCCTATGATTATTTTGTGATTAGTGAATGTGTGATAGAGTAATGGTAATGGTATGCGAGTAGGAAATGCTAAGCGGTATTAGAGATGGGCAAATAAATGAATTAAAGTTTTAGGATGTCTTAGTTATAAGGTAGACTAGTGTTTGTGGCTAATCAAAATGTTGATGCTTAGACATAGATTGATTGTGCAATGTGATGTATGAACCATAGACTACGTGAGTTAATTATGATTATGAATGTTAGATCGCTTTTTGGATAAGTGTTAAATGTTAAGTGTTATCGTTTATGCAATGTTAAGTCTATGGTAGTTGGTTATATGTCTAAGTAGAATGAGATTGTGCTTGATAGCATGAATACATATAAGTGTTCGAGATATGATAGATGCATTGGAATGCATATTATGTAAGACTTAATGGATATGTGCGAATAATGTTTATTGAGCAAATGTGGTTGATGATAGAAGTTGCTTGAAGCACGGATTAAGTCTAATGTAATTTATTAATTGCCACATTACGTGGGATGACCAAGTGGTGGTAAAGGTTGATAGACCACATTGATATGTGAAAAGATAAGTATGATAAGTGTTTGATAAAGCATAGATGCTTTGAAAGCTTGAGATAAAGTAAGAAATGAATGATGAAGTATGTTTGTAGTTTGATGATTAGAAAGACACGGTTGATATAATAACGATTAGATGCTTGAGGGCAAAAATTCTTATATGAGTAACTAGAATGAGAAAGTTAAAGTGTATAGTTAAAACGTGATGAGATCATGTTACATATAAAACATGATAAGTAAAATGTGTTAGTAATAAATGGTTAAGCGTGATGAGTAGAAGTGATGAATGAGATACAGATTGCGCTAGAAGTCATAAGTGATATGAAGTGCGCTAGAAAGAATTGTAAAACATGAATGTGAAAACGTAGAGGGGGGTGAATACGTTCCCGTTTTAATAACTTAAAACTTATTGTATCAAATGTCTGTTTAAGCTTGTTATAATATAAAAGATGTTACATGTAGTTTATGACTAGCCTAAACTTAAACCATGTTGTCACACAAGTATGATTAACAAATCACAACACAAGCAATCATATAATGCAAACATAAAAGTAAAGAGTAAGTAAAAGAAAGTGCAAACCGAACACGATGATTTATAGTGGTTCAGTCACGGAGCTCCATATCGCCCTACTCCACTCCTCGAGTACCCAACTCGAGAGTTACTTCACTAGATCAACATGCTCCCTTCTCGGCGGAGAAAACCTTACACACGTCGCTTACATTTTTTCTGGTACAAAGCTAAATACCGGGTTCTAGTTCGAGGTAGAACCAACCTAACGTCGCCTATACAATTTCTGAAACTAATCTAGATGTCGAGTTCTTTACAAGGGTACAACCACTCCCGTCGTCGCGTAACCTTTTTCCGGTACTAAGCTAGATACCGAGTTCTTTACAAGGGTACAACCACTCCCACTATGTTTTATGGCCCAACATAGAAACCTTGTGTTTTATGGCACAAAAACATAAACCACCTAATCTAGTATGAATAGATTACAATGATGATTCATGACATAAATGGGTCATGGATATGAATGGCTAATCTAAATGAACTTCCATTGATGGGAAGCCTTCAATGGATGAAGATCACAAGCTCCCCAAACTTGTTGTGATGGATCTTCATATATGCATATGGAATCTACATGAACTGATGAGGCGAAAAGTGTACCGCTTTTAAGGGGTCATTTAAGCCTTAAATCGTATTTATTTGATCAAATATTGCCCTAAATCGTTCCTTTTGTCATTTTAGGTACTTTTGAGGAGAAATCTGGAAAAGGAGGCATTTTGGACGTTTTTGGAGCATTAAAGTGAAGAAAACGGCAAAGTCTCAAAAATCGGCTAAAAGTTACTCTTGACGGCGTCACAATTAACATGGGACGGCGTCATGCTTTGGCAAGAAAAGTTGGACGTGAAATTTACTCATGATAAGCCAGTGAAAATAGCATGTGAATTCTGACGGCGTCACGCTTTAACTTGATCGAGGGCGTCACGGCTTAAATCATAAGGGGACGGCGTCACGTTCATGGTCCGACGGCGTCAAGCCTTGATAAGCCAGAATGGATTTTTGAAGAGCTAAAGAGGGACGGCGTCAAGAAGGTCATCCGGGAACCCTAAAAGCGGCGAGGTGACGGCGTCACACTCCATAAGGTGACGCCGTCAGATCCAAAAATCTATATATAGTTTTCTAATTTTTTGTCATTAGGGAGAGCTTAGTGTGTGGAATTTTGGGATAAAACCCTAAGACGATTTTAGCTACTTTTTCAGGGCTTTTTGCCTTGAGATCTTCCATGTTTCATTGAAAGATAAGTTATCAATTAATCATTCAATATGTCTATGTGTTGTTTGATTCTATCTTATTCTTGTCTTTTGTTTAACATGTTAGGCTAAATTTATCTTGTGTTTGCTTAGATCTAATGAAACTTAGCTATTGATTATTGGTTGTTAGTGTGTTGTTAGTTGTATTGGATGATTGTTTATCTATGTTAGGCTTAAGAAAACTGGCTAACTTCCTATTCGGTAACTTGCTTGAACGTCTTAAGAAACATGAACCAAACGCGTACTAAAGGTTTTTATGGTTGTATTTAATGCACAAGCGAATTCTAGTGATCCCATGTTAGGAGCTTCCTAGCCGGCTCGACATAGGAGTGAAGTAGGAGCTTGTAGAGTTGGGGAAGTAAGTACGCCACCCCACGAATGGTATTAAGGAATACACCCGTCATCCACGCGACTAATACACACTAATTAACCGGTAAAAGATAGCTAGGGAGTAAGGAAATCTAAGTAAACACATTTCTCTACACATAAGTTTCTCACCACATTTTCATTTTTGTTATTTTATTTTATTTGCATTCGTAGTAATTTGGGTTAGTTGACTAGCAACTAATTCCGCCCACTCCTTCAAACCCGAGATTTTACTTGCTTTCATAAAATTATAAAAACATAAAAAGAATCTTCCTCAACCCTTAGACCTAATTAGAGTAGCCTTTCACACCTAACGAACACTATTCCCTGTGGAGAACGATCAATCCCCCGTACTTACCACTACACTATACTACATCGGTCAGGTACACTGCCTGGTGGGGTTGTAAGCCTCTTGAGATCCCTCGAGAGGTAAAACCTGTTGTAAGGTTACAAAACCACGCAATCAAGTTTTTGGCGCCGCTGCCGGGGAATAGTTATTGTTTAGGTTGAATTTTTATTTCTATTAGGTCTACTCACTAGATTCCTTTCTAGTGAGATTTTTATTTTATTTTTCTAGGTTTTCTTTAGTCTATCTTATTTCTTTGTGTGTTTGTTCGTAATTTCCATTGACTCTTCCGTTCACCATTATGGAGAACGCGAATCCACCATACTACCAACCACGTAATTCACCCACTCCATATGACATCTTGATGTTTAAACAACATAAAGATGAACCTCTCTATGATGCATGGACTCGTTTTAAATATTTACTCCAAAAAGTCCCTCATCATAACTTCGATTTTTGGTCCCTAACTCAAATCTTTTACAATCATGTCGACCGACATGCCAAAAGGGACATTTACCATATTGCCGGCAGGGATATTAGGGAATTAAGTGCCGAGAAAGCATGGGAAGCTATTGAAGAGTGTGCCCAATATTATTATATAGTAGACAACCCAACAAACGTTAGTACAAGTCAATTGACCGTAAATTTCGAGGATCATGAAACAAGTTTGTTTGGGGATGAATATGTTAGTGTTGAGATACCTAAGTGGATGTCATGTAATGCCATATTACAAAACAAACACATAGGTGACCTTGATGTGATGGAGGATTTAGCCGAACATGATCACATTAATCAAAAAGACCTAGGTTTTATGATTGATGACGTTGAATCTCAAGAAACACATGATGAATCTTTTAGGCAATTTGAATATAGCAGTCAGAATATTAAGGATGATCCTTATGATTCGGACATAGAAGTTGAGATGCCTAGAGAAGCACTTGAGATACTTGGGAAAATGTTAGGGTTAGATCCTACTAAAACACATGATGAGGATATAGGTGATCTTGACATAAGGAATGATGAGGTAAGTAACATATGCCTGCTAAGTACCCCACAAGTCCTACCATCATTTGAGGCAACACACACCACCCATGACTTACCCGGAAGAAGTAGAAGAGACTATAGGAACCCCAATAGAGGTAGAGCCCTTGGACCAAACAAAACTAGAAGAAATAGGTTTGAATACTTGTAGTCATAACCTTTCTTTTAGTTCTATGGAAGTTCCTAGTTTTGATGAACCGGAGCCTAAACCAAAACCGTTACCTAATCTTCCATCCTTAGATGTGAACTTAGGAATTGAATTAGGTCCCGACCCACCCATCAAACCATGTAGTCCGGGTAGTTTTATGTTTAAGGTAGTAGACTCTAGGCCATGTGGAGTGGAAGCTAATATAGGAGTGAACCATGACCTTACATACTTACATCACCCATTTATGATTGATCACAAGAAATATTATGGGTTTAAACCGGGTTTATTAGGTCAAGATGGATTCCCAACTAGGAGTCTCTCGAAGCTGATAGAAGATGATCCCTTTTTAGGAGGAAACTCAAAATCACCCATTGACCAAAGTGAACTAGGCAAGGTTATAATGAAAGGAGCACACCCCTTTGAGCATATAATTCATCCACCACTCTTTCCTCACGTGGCATACTCCTACCGAGCTGGTGTGTATCGCTACTATCACCCGCACTTAATCCTAAGTGTAGGGAAAACCTCTCCTTTATCCATTAAATAAGGGTAGAGTCAGGCTCATGACTCGAACAAAAACAAGCGCTTCTTGGGAGGCAACCCAAGCTTTAGTTGTTTTATTTGCTTTGTGTGTTTATTTATTTGTTTGTTTGATTTTATTTGTTTTCGTATGTGTGTTTAAGTTTTATTATTATTGATTCAGGTTCAAAAGTAATTTGTGAAAATGCTTTATCTTGTTTTTAACTTCGTCTTAACTACATATAAAGGTATTTTGCAAAAGTTAAGTGTAAGAGAAATCTAAATCGGTTTATTAGAACACAAATTAACATGAATCGTAATAATAATAAATTAACATACATATTAGTATTTGTTTGAGTCAAATGCTTGTATCGAGTCATAATGATGTTTTGCAGGATTTCCAGGAAGTAAGGTATAGGTTTTTCCAAAAATTTTCCGGAAACTTAACATGAGAATTCTGTCAGATCATTTCTGACGGCGTCAGGAGTTACAACCTGACGGCGTCAGATTTAATTTTCAGAAATTTTTGAAAGTTTTGTTTTTAAAAAAAAGTTTTTATTGAAATCTCCAACTTATAATCTCCAGGAATCTGCAAAATTATCATTCCACAAGCATTATATCCTTATATATAGATTTTTCCCGCCGATGTTATGCAGGTTTTCGTGTTTGTTTTCTCAGGTTTAACAGGTTATTTTGGACAAGGAGATGTTTTTGGAATCTAGCTTTTGGCGCTGCTTTAGTCTTGAAGCATCAACATTACCTTGGAAGAAGATCTAACCATGTTACTTCATATCCACCGAGCGAATCAGGGGAGTATTTGATTTCATTCTTTTACCTTATTTACTTTTACATCTTGTTATTTGAACATTGGGGACAATGTTCATCTTAAGTGTAAGGGGGGGTAAAAGTACGATACTTTAGAGAATGCTATTACGCTTGATTTTTCGTTTGTTTAATAGTAGATGTGTAATAAAACTGAGAGAAATACTTGTTAAGGTAATTTTAGTGCCAAATTTAAAATTTTTACAACATATAGGAGTGAAACTTTGATCTTAATGAGCGTCTCACGGATAGGAGTTATATGACTAGCACAAAAACCGTACCACTAAAAAATTTTTCCACCCAAAATATGTGAGGTTCGCCCCTAGAATTGGTAGGAAAAGCATTTATGCTATGATGTGTGTACCGGTAGCACTTAGATTCTAGAACTTGCGTTAGGACCATTCCAAGGCCACAAGTGAGACTACATTCGTGTAGTTAGATTTACTACATGATAAGAGGCATTAGGATTAACCCATTGTTTTACACCTGTGTTTTTGTTATAATTACTTTGGCTACATTGGTCAAGTAATTCTCCCACACCCTTTGCGTTGTACTCATTTTTAGTACACGATACCCCTAGTACACCCCTCAGAGCCTATCTTTTCGTTTCGACCTTTAAGCATTTTACTTAAAGGAAGAATTTGTTACACCCCACTTAAATGTACACCCAAATCGCCTTAGCCTACCTTGTATGCACTCATTTTTTGTGCATTATTGTTACAACATTTGTTTAAACCCAAGTTAATTATCTAGTTGATTACATGGTTGCTAAGTCGAGTCATATCCTTGTACATATTGTTTTGGGACGATTGGGACTCATGGGTAAAGTACTAGTGTAATAGAGTAATGGGGAAGAACATCATTTATTACCCCCATATGTGCTAAATGTTTTAAAAGTACTCCAAGTTTTTCAATTATCTTAATTCGAGTCATTAGATTAGTATTTGTAAAGTTATGTAAAAGTTCAAGTGTAAGGGGGATGCAATGCCCCTATGATGTATTATTTTGGATGGTAGGGCAAAAGTGTATGCAAAAAAAAAAAAAAAAAAAAAAAAAAAAAATCGAAAAAATCAAGAAAAATACAAAAAAAAAAATGAGAAAAAGAAAAATAGAAAAAACATACGGACTACCATCCCGTTTCATTTTATGTTTTATTTTTATGTTTTTGTTATTTTGTTATTTTGTTTCTAGCTTAAGATTGAGTCGAGTCTTGGCTTAGCAACATTGTATAGTGCATGTAATTGATCAAGATTTTTAACTCGCCACCAGTAAAATATCCTTTATCCAACAAAACCGTGTTTTCCTTTTCCCTACACCTAACGTTTTTACCCATTTAAAAGCCCTCTTTGATAGTTTATCTTAGGTGCTTACGCCTAGTGGAGGAGGTTTTCAATCCTTTCCCAAGCCTATGGTAATCTATTTGCTATGACAGGTAGTGAGAGATATTATCCGTTTTCATTTATGAGATTTATTTTGATGACACTTGAGAGATGTGAGTATCTAAACACTACTTGTGAGGTGCTAGTATGTAATCTCCGTGCTTATTATGATTGAAGTGGAACGAATATTTGTTGTAATTACTTTTATGTTTGCATTAAATGACCCCTAACTTGTATTTTGATTAGAATAAAAGCGCATTTGCTTGAGGACAAGCAAATCTCAAGTGTAAGGGTATTTGATGAGGCGAAAAGTGTACCGCTTTTAAGGGGTCATTTAAGCCTTAAATCGTATTTATTTGATCAAATATTGCCCTAAATCGTTCCTTTTGTCATTTTAGGTACTTTTGAGGAGAAATCTGGAAAAGGAGGCATTTTGGACGTTTTTGGAGCATTAAAGTGAAGAAAACGGCAAAGTCTCAAAAATCGGCTAAAAGTTACTCTTGACGGCGTCACAATTAACATGGGACGGCGTCATGCTTTGGCAAGAAAAGTTGGACGTGAAATTTACTCATGATAAGCCAGTGAAAATAGCATGTGAATTCTGACGGCGTCACGCTTTAACTTGATCGAGGGCGTCACGGCTTAAATCATAAGGGGACGGCGTCACGTTCATGGTCCGACGGCGTCAAGCCTTGATAAGCCAGAATGGATTTTTGAAGAGCTAAAGAGGGACGGCGTCAAGAAGGTCATCCGGGAACCCTAAAAGCGGCGAGGTGACGGCGTCACACTCCATAAGGTGACGCCGTCAGATCCAAAAATCTATATATAGTTTTCTAATTTATTGTCATTAGGGAGAGCTTAGTGTGTGGAATTTTGGGATAAAACCCTAAGACGATTTTAGCTACTTTTTCAGGGCTTTTTGCCTTGAGATCTTCCATGTTTCATTGAAAGATAAGTTATCAATTAATCATTCAATATGTCTATGTGTTGTTTGATTCTATCTTATTCTTGTCTTTTGTTTAACATGTTAGGCTAAATTTATCTTGTGTTTGCTTAGATCTAATGAAACTTAGCTATTGATTATTGGTTGTTAGTGTGTTGTTAGTTGTATTGGATGATTGTTTATCTATGTTAGGCTTAAGAAAACTGGCTAACTTCCTATTCGGTAACTTGCTTGAACGTCTTAAGAAACATGAACCAAACGCGTACTAAAGGTTTTTATGGTTGTATTTAATGCACAAGCGAATTCTAGTGATCCCATGTTAGGAGCTTCCTAGCCGGCTCGACATAGGAGTGAAGTAGGAGCTTGTAGAGTTGGGGAAGTAAGTACGCCACCCCACGAATGGTATTAAGGAATACACCCGTCATCCACGCGACTAATACACACTAATTAACCGGTAAAAGATAGCTAGGGAGTAAGGAAATCTAAGTAAACACATTTCTCTACACATAAGTTTCTCACCACATTTTCATTTTTGTTATTTTATTTTATTTGCATTCGTAGTAATTTGGGTTAGTTGACTAGCAACTAATTCCGCCCACTCCTTCAAACCCGAGATTTTACTTGCTTTCATAAAATTATAAAAACATAAAAAGAATCTTCCTCAACCCTTAGACCTAATTAGAGTAGTCTTTCATACCTAACGAACACTATTCCCTGTGGAGAACGATCAATCCCCCGTACTTACCACTACACTATACTACATCGGTCAGGTACACTGCCTGGTGGGGTTGTAAGCCTCTTGAGATCCCTCGAGAGGTAAAACCTGTTGTAAGGTCGCAAAACCACGCAATCAGGAATCTACATGAACTTCTTGAATAAGAAGTCTTCTATCATTGAGGATGTTAAGTGCTCTTGAATCTTCATATGTTGGAATGCTATGATGGATAATGACTTCAAGATCTTCTAACCTTCATGGTGGATCAGGAAGTATGCTATGGATGATGTCTCATGATCTTGAGCTTGCTTCACAGGATCATTAACAGTGTATGCTTACAACATAATGAAAGTTACTAACATTATGATCATTATGCAAAGGGTGATCAATGTATGATTCTACATGGTTTGCTACTGATCTAAGCGTATGAAATGGTAAAGGGAATGTTTGTTCTTGTTTCTTAAAACTATGGGTAAACAATGGGCTACTATTTATAGGAAAACTGTATAAACTGCTCACGGATTTATAAAGGGATCCGCCCTTTATATCAAAGGGATCTGCCCTTTATACCATTTGGATCCGCCGGTGTCTGACAAAAAATCTCCCAAAATCTTTCCAAATCTTGCCAAGATCTTACAAAGTCAACTTTGTTACTTAAAGATCTTACCAAAATATTTCTCAAATCTTCCTAGGATTTTCTAATGAGGTATGCCATGATGTCACGTGTTATTTTCATTTTAGGACTTAAAATGTAAAACATGTAAATGTATATATGTATGTAACATGTATCCTAGTGATCATGTAGCATGTATATACTAGCTTAACTAATATATGTTTACCAAGATGTATCATGTTAGATTGACACCTAAAGTGTACTTATCCTATTTATCTTAGGAAACATGACAAATGAGGTTCTAAGTAGAATGGTTAGCCTTTTTAAAATACTTAATGACCTAGTCCTATTTTAAACAATCTAAATGGTTTGTTAAGGGTTTGATCATAATGCCACATAACAAACATGTACGAACCTGTGTTGTATCATACGAGGACTCGAGAGGTGTTGAATGTATGTTGAGACAAGAATGATTATAAGTAACTTGTACATTTTACGTTATGTATCAAGTTACATGTTTGTCATCAATCAAAACAAAGGAGACTGCTTGCACTAACAATCTCCCTAACGAGACTGTTTGCACTAACAATCTCCCCCTTTTTGATGATGACAAAATATGTAAACGTGATAGAAAGTAAAATGTAAAAAGTTACTTGTGTCCGTACTACCTTTAATATTACCTTCTCCGTTTACACCTTTCTCAACTCTTCTAGCCTATTACTTTCTCCGTTTACACCTTTCTCCCCCTTTTGTCGAAGCAAAAAGGGTGTGTCCTTGGAGTTAACTTCATTTTTCCCTGAAATGGCAAGCTTGCATCATCCCTAGTGAAGTTAAATAGACTACTCCAATCTCCTATGGTTGTTGCGTTCCCTAGGTTGTTTAGCGGATCCATGGATCAAATTATAGACTCTCAACCTACATCAAAATTAGTAGTGTGCAACATAAAAAGAATATATATGAAAAATGCATGATGAATGAAGTGCATATATCCAACGATTCACGTGGGTAAGCTATATTGGACTATCTTGGCCTATCTCCTCCTTTTTGTCGAAACACAAAAGTGTGTCGAAGAATAAAAATTCTTAAGAATGCGAACATGCTCCCCCTTGACTGTAGCTCCCCCTTAATCAATACTCCCCGTTGCTAGGGTACCAACGTATATGATGTAAGGATTATGAATGCTACAAAACAAGGATTAGTACATGATATGCTCCCCCTTGATCAATACTCCTCGTTTCTAGGGTACCGACGTATATGATCCAAGGATGAAGAATCCTACAAAATAAAGGTTAGTATAAAACAATATTTGTCCTTGGACAAGTATGTGATATACACCAATGCGTGTATATGATGCATCCTAAAAAATGTTTGACGAAGGCTCCCCCTTGCTTTAGGGTGTCAAGATAAACCTACAAAACAAAAATTAGCACAATAGGGACTATGTCTTAAGACATATATGTCAAATACGACCAATGTGTATAGACGATGCAATATGAGTGCTAGACTGATAATCCTCCTGGTTTGAGAGCGTCAAGAAGCACCTATAAAAGAAGAAAAATAATCGATGCAAACTTCATCCTATGATGAGTAAGCTATATACGATCGAGCGTATATGATGATGAACCTACAATGAAATGGTTAGTGCAATATATTTTATCTCAAAGAAAAATATTATGCAACATATCAATAATCTAATCACAAACAACTTACCAATTGTGATTGTCTAATCAAGGAAAAATATGATGCAGCATACCAATTGTGATATCAATCGTGATTATCTAGTAAACCATGTTATAAAGAGTGTAATCTTCTAATAAGAATTACATTTTTACAAGAATATATTCCTACAAAACAGTGCCTATGATGAGGATATGAAGTGGAGTTAAAGTTAGTGATGCTAGTGTTAACTCAATTGATAACTAAAGGTTGATGCAAGTAGTTTTTTCGCTAATCCATGGGGTTGATGATTAGTGAAGGAGGTGGTGGAAGGTGGTGGTTATACTGAATTCAGAAACTGTATAGCAAGTGCTATAAGTGTATTGAAGGCGGTTAAGGTTATGATATTATCATCTACCAAAGATGATAAATGCTCAAATGAAGGAAGTGAATATAATGATCACTTAGGAATAGAGATTCCATATACCTATATGAAAATGAAAATGACATCATATAATGAGAGTGTTGGTTGGACCTACGTGTTGAGAGTGATGGTTGTATTTGCACTGACAATGACGTGCTTGATATGTATCAAGAATGAAAAGGATGAGATCCTATGATGGTGTTCTAGAAGATGTTCTAGACAATGAATTTGTTCTAGAGAACGATGATGTGAAAATAAATCCTAGAATTGTTGGTTGTGATAAGGTTGTCTGTTATGAATGTTTAAAAACAGAACCATCCTTCTTATCGAAGGGTACCGTAGGACCAAAAATTGATTTGGTCATGTTTTGTCGTTTTTGATCAAACGAGGGTTCAAACTAAGGTCTATTCACTTATAACTATGGATTTGGTTTCACTAATCCTAGTCAAATTCTAATGAGACCTGATGGTTCACATTTAAGAGATTTGTTAAACACATAATGTGTTTTTCTCTTGACGAGGTATTGGTATAAAACTTGTGATATTGGGTTAATAAGATTTGAATCACTTTGTGATTTTGTGAATTGATTTTAACTAAATGGTGTGAACCTAAGTATTGGTACTTGAGGATGTAAGAAACATGAGTACATGTTCTTTAATGTGAAGAGACAGTTATGTGAATGAATTTCTCTCCCCTTAATCGGTGGACATCCATCATAATGTGTGATGTTAAGAATGATGAAGCAAGTTAATGAAAGCAATGAGCTTAGTAATGTTTTTGCGGATGTTGGTTAGCATACAAAGTACTTCATCCTCTAAGTTATGTAGCTCTTCTCTAGCAATGCAAGATGATCGCACGACGAGGTGTCACGCCTCGCCAAGGAGGAAACGCGAGTGTAACTTCATGGATATCATCACAACACATGGTGTCTAAATAGAGAATTACTACATGCACATAAATAGAGCAAAGTACAGACACGAAGTGTCGTAACGATACCCCAAAAGAAAATAACCAAAACAACTCTCCAAAAGGTATCTTCAATAGAACATAAAGTACTAGTCAAAAGACATTAAAGTATCACAATCCAAAATCAAACATATTCAAATCAAAACATAATGATAAATCGTTCTCAAATGCAACTAAGTCTCGTCTAGTCGCTTCCCTCTACCTTAGCCTTAGAATGCTCACCTGAAAATGATGCTTAAAACGTCAACATAATGTTGGTGAGGTTCATAGGTTTAAGACACACAATATATCTCAAGAAACCAGTTCACTGTGATTATAAAACATAGCAGGACAGTAAGACTAGTCATTATACTAGATAGCATGCAATCTCAGTCATTCAACCAAGATACCACTTAAGGGACACAAGGGACGGAACATGCCCATGATCCAAATAGCAATATCCAACATCAATTAGGACGGAACGCGCCCACGATCCAAGTTCACAATAATGGGTAAAACATACCCTCTGATTAGACCACACAGAATAATAATGAGTAGAGCTACTACTCTCCAATTGGATAATGGGAGCATAGCTACCCTCTAAATGGACCACACAGAATCACCACACAATAATCTCATAACATGCAATACACGTATAATAACACTTACAAGTCCATGCATTTACGACCACATAATCACAGTAACTCAAAAATATTTCAACATAAGCATCATTCCCATCCCAAGATAAAACAAAGTAAAAATGGGACTATGAAACTCACCTCAACCCTTTGCAGCTTCCAAATTATCAATCACAAATCTATACAACAAAATAAGATCACATTACACGCGACCAAGATAAAAGCTATAGTCCATGTAGCACACATATGATGGATGTCTATGGTTCATGTAAACCACCATGGATCACCTAGACTCCATACTAACCACTACCAACACATACACTCACTAAATCCCTTGCATACACTTTTTCAGAATACGCAGATTTTTGGGGTACTTCTACCCACATGAAATCACAACAAAATAAGCTCTAAAACCCACACCAAAAATTCACCATGGTCTTTCATGAGCATAAAAGCTCCTCCTAGAAGGCCATGCACTAAAAACACACAAAAGTGCTCTTTGAAAAATAAAACATGAAAACTATCCAGATTCGGATCTGAACACACACCAAAATGTTTTGACCAAAAATACATATTTTCACAACTTATTAACGCATACCCTTCGCGTGGAAGTCAAAGGGAATATAGAAATCAATTTATCCAGAAGGGCTAACCCAAATTATACTTTTAAAACCACTTTTGACCTCAATACTTTTAACCTAAATCTGTCCTGGTTTAACAGTTTTGACACCTTTACTTGCAAAAATCATTAGACTGACTTTCGGACATCGAAATCGCTCGTGCTGGACTTTTTGGAAAGCACGTTCTCTGAACTACAATTTATACTCAAGATTAATGTAATAACTCATCTTCATATATTAAATATCTTCGTATCTTTACAGCCTTATGAATCTGTCCAAACCCTAACTCAATAACTAACATGTTTTATACCCTAATCTCTTCACCAATCATCATAATATTACTAATTATTGATCCCATCATGTTATATATCATTAATTTACAGAAGTAAACATAAACCCTAGATCCATCATAACTTGTATTACATGAATCAAATCAATAATTAAATGAATTAGGGATCACTAGGCATACCTTAAGCTTGTTTTTCTTCACAATAATGAAACCCTAATTTTTTCTTCTTGTTCCTCCCCTTGGTCGACCGTATGTCTCAAAAAAAGAGGTGAGGGGGTTTTGGTTTTGTATTTATACTACCCTATGATCATTCTAGATAAATTAGACTCCTTTTATTGTATTTAAAACAAAATTCGTTCCCCCCTAAAACCCAATATATATATATATATATTTTTTATAAATATTAATTATTACACTTAAAACCTTGTATTTTCGTTATTTTATAAAAGCCTATACCGAAACCTAGCATCTTACGCGGTAATTCTTCATTTTACGACAACTCGAATAATTATCATTTTCAAACCAAAGTTCCCAAAAATAGAATTTCACGCTCACTATTAATATAACCGATAAAACCGATCACCACTTAACTTACCAACGCTCACAAGCTTGAACAAAACTCGTTATACAAAAACCCCGAACAAAACCATACAAGTCATTTTCACGTCACCAAAGTGAGCAAAAATGAACTTAATCAAAACAACACTACTCAAGACACATCAATAGAGTCACACAAAGGATTTAGTGCCAAAACACACATTTATCACACATATGCCACACAAAACACTTAAGTCACACCAAGCAAAAATTAAATTGATCGAAACTAATAGTTAAACTAACCTGCTAAAATCACGGTTGTTACACGAGGCATGTGGTTTTCTCATGGAAAGTGTATTGTTATAACTAAAGGATGATGGAGATGTTGTTAGGAAAGCGGAAGCAACAATACGATTTGGAGAGAGGTATGTTGAAAGATACCCAAACACAAATTTCAAACCTCTAAAATTTAATCCTATTAGCTTTTAAAGCTATATGCAAGAAAGTAGATTCCATAAACATATTATTAATCTAAGAGGCAATAATGGGACAGCAATTATGCAAAATAAGCATAACAAAGAGAAATAACAAACAATTTGTTGTCAATCTACAAGACAAAAGTCTTAATGTTAAAAGATGTGAATATCATAGAAATCATAACATCTTATGTAAACAAAAACAAATATTCATCTACTAGACAAAAAGCTACCGCATAGCATAAAGACAAATAATCATATTGCAAGATAGCATGACATTGTTTTAGATACTACATTGTGAAATTGTTTTGAAGTTGGGATTAGTCACTTAAGAATACTTACTTATTAATTAACACAATGATCTATGTGTAAAATAAAATGACTTCTAAATGTTCATCATACCAAAAAGCACTTAGACATATAAGTGCACACATGGCAAACAAATAGTGTGACATGATCACAAAAGTAATGAAATGATAGGTTCATACTATAAAACCTGTTTCCCAGGTATTGGGACCCCACCCTAGATGAAAAATGGATAAAGACCTAATGTGATTGGTTGGTCAACAAAGTTACGTGGAAAGCCAAACCCGATAGTCAAACTAATAGTCAAAGTATGACTAATGTAGTTATATAAGGTATGATGTATAACTAAAGGGACCTAAGTTGCCATGGTGGTAAATATGTTAAAGGTATTATAAGTTAGTTGTGACCAAAGTAAGAAGAAATAGACTTGAGGGACCATTATCGCCATTAGCCCAAAGTTGTCACCTAACTAATATATCCAGGGAGTTCTAGACTCCTCCACAATTATTTAGAAAGAGTGAGGCCGGTTCTTAGGAGAAGAAAAGGGAGGGAAAGCTAGGTATTGATCAAAGGTGAAGATGGTGATCAAGTCTTAATGCTTATGGCCTTCCTTAGCTATGATCTTATGCAAGTAAGTATCTATGTTCTTGATATTAATGAAGTTATAGATTATGAGTAAAGTGGGTTTTCGTCATATGATCAAGATATGATCATATGATGATATGATTTGGAAGATGAGTGTATTTGATGGGTTTTGTTAACCCTTGTTATATTATTAATTGTTATGTTGTTAGGTTTTGGTTGATTATGAAGGATGAAGATGATGATGGGAAATTGTGATGATGATGATGTTCTTGATGTTATTTAGCTTGGATTAAGGTAAGTAAAATGATGATGGCATGTGTTATATGGATGTCTAACAAGTATGTGTTGTGTATGTTTTTGTTACACCCCGTGCCCGCTTATACCAAAAATTCAAAACTTTTTGACTTTGTACGCGGAAACGCTTGAACCATGACCCATACATGAACAAAAGACTTTAAATATTGATAAGACTATAAGTAGTCTACTCAGACTAAAAGTAGTCTACATATACCAAAAGTAGTCTACACAGACCCGAAGTAGTCTACACCGACCAAAAGTAGTCTACACAGACCAAAGTAGTCTACACCGACCAAAAGTAGTCTACACAGTCCAAAGTAGTCTACACCGACCAAAAGTAGTCTACACAGACCAAAGTAGTCTACACAGACCAAAAGTAGTCTACACAGACCAAAGTAGTCTACACATACCCGAAAGTAGTCTACACAGACCAAAGTAGTCTACACAGACCCGAAAGTAGTCTACACAGACCAAAGTAGTCTACACAGACCCGAAAGTAGTCTACACAGACCCGAAAGTGACCCGAGCTACCTTATATCCACATCAAACTCACCCAAGGCCATTAACATAACATACAAAATCATTTACATACTCAATCAACCCGATTTACTACCCACAATGGGTAAAAACACTCTTAACCCAAACACCCCTTTTACTGCATAACCCTTTTTACATCCTTTTGACCCATTTTCCGGAAAAACAACTCCTATGACCCGACAATTAATGAAACTTTCCAGATTTCATTAACACATCATAAACATCATTTTCATACAAAAACATTAACCGTTTGATATCCCGGAATGGTGCTTTACAAATTAGACGGGTCATGCACATAACCCCTTTTTGACCCATTTCATGACAAAAGCCACATACGACTTTCACAACACTTCAAACTCAACCAAAATCATTACTTTAATACATATAATATGTTCCAATATACACTTGACCCGTTCACCACCCAAAATGAGTACTTTTACACTTGTGCCAAACACTCCCTTAACTTAGACTATAAACACATAAAACATACTTTGACTTATCAAAAGACCACCAAATTGCCATACAACTCTTGACATACTCTTTGCCATACGGCTACACTCTAACAACCCATAAAAGACTAACGGGGGTACAAACTTACACATGAGCTCGGTATCTACCTAAGCTCTACATTCTACCTTACACTTGCATACCAATCCTTATACCCCACATCCAAGCCATCCTTAATAACACGCCAACCTACAAAACGGTTAGACAACTAAACCGTAAGCGATAACGCTTAGTAAGTAAAACGATCATAACATACAATATACTTCAATCCACATGATGCATCATATACATAAAACACTTACATCATAGCATACTACTCAAGCCTCATCTAGCACATAACATCAACATATCCATAGCATCATCTCAACACATAAGCCATATACATGGCACCACATAAGCATATCCAAGCTCATCTTTCTCAACATAGACATACATAACACATAATGATAGAAATTCATATAACATATGCTATCATCATTTTACTTACCTCAATCCAAGCTATAACATAACAAGAATATCATCATCAACATCATGATCCATCATCATCATCATCACCATCCTTGACAAATTATCAAAACCTAATAACATAGCAATAAAACACATAACAAGGGTTATCAAAACCCATCAAAACATAAACATCTTGCTAATCATATCATCATATGATTATATCTTGATCATATGATGAAAACCCACTAAACTATAACCTAATTAACATCAAGAATAAGGAGACTTACATGAGGAAGATCATTACTAAGGAATACTATAACACTTGATCCTCATCATCTTCTTCATAGATCATCACCTACCTTACTTTCCCTCTCTTTTCTTCTCTCTAAAATATCCGGCCTTCTCACCCTCTCTCAAAAATGAGAGAATTATCTAGATAAAACTATATATAACTAGTTAGGTACAAGTTTGGGTCAAAGGCAAGAATAGCCCTTCAAGTTCCCTTCCTTCTAATTTGGCCACAACTAACTTATAACATACTTTCCACAATGGCAACTTTGGCCCCTTAAACTACTCATCATATTTAACATAACCACTTTAGTCATATTTTGACTATCGAGTTTGACTAAAAACGCAACAATTGTTGACTGGCCAATCACATAAAGCCATAATCTATTTTCATCTAGGGTGGGGTCCCAATACCCGGGAAACGGGTCTAACAAGTATGTGTTGTGTATGTTTTGTGGTTAGTGATAAGAGACTTGATATGTGCTTATATGCTAGGATGAATATGATCTAAGTGATGAATTTGGTTGTGAGAGTAAGTTGATGTTAGGTGTTTGTTGGGTCTAAAGATGCTGCTGTTCGTGAAATATGCTAAGTGTTACTCTGCTGATTAGTTATGTAACTCTGCTGATTAGACTATTACTCTGCTGTTTGGTGACTCTGCTGGATTGGGATAATAAGCTTAGTATAACTCTGCTACTAGCCACAAAGACTCTGCTGCTAGGAAGATTATGCTGCTGCTTATTGGATATGTATAGTATGTTAAGGATATGTATAGAAAAGATACGTAAAGATATTTTTCGTGTATAGAAAGTTTTGTAACTGACTAGGACTCCTTAGTCTATAAAAGGAGGGTCTAGGGTTAGGTTTTAGATACAGATCATTATTGTTTTACACTTCAAGGTTTCTTGTAACCCTATTGCTATCGAGCAATCGTATTAATATATTGAAGTGTTGTTTGAGAATTCGTTTGTGTTTTATTCTTCTTAAGATCAAATATTAAATTCCGCATAATATTTGATATACAATTCAAGATCAGTTTCTATACCGATTGCTTTAGGTTTATATCTAAAGTAATTAATAAGATCGTGAAGTTCAACTGGGATCAACAAGTGGTATCAGAGCTTGTGATCTAGAAACTGGTACCAAGAAGAATTACTGAATACAAGATCTGTTAATCATCAAAGTAAGCAATGGAATCCAATTATACACACATGGTTACTGCATCAAGAGTCCCCATGCTCAAGACTGGAGAATATGAGATCTGGAAGATGAGAATTCAACAATACATGAGAATGGTTGATTACTCACTTTGGGAAGTTGTTCTACATGGTGACAGTCAGCCAGCCCAGACTGCTACTGGATCAGTCTTGACTCTCAAGACAAGTGAAGAGAAAGCACAGAGAAGATTGGAGGTCAAGGCTCACAGTATTCTCATGATGGGAATACCTAATGATTATCAACTAAGTTTTAATCATATTGAGTCTGCTAAGGATTTATGGGAAGCTATTGAACTTCGATTTGGTGGGAATGAAGCTACCAAGAAATCAAGAAAGAACCTACTGAAGCACCAGTTTGAAACTTTTACTGCTTTGAGTTCTGAGAATATTGAGGGAACTTATGATAGACTTCATAAGCTGACAAGTCAGATGGCTCTATTGAAGATTGATGTATCTCAAGAAGATATCAATCTAAAATTTCTGAGAAGTCTATCTTCTGAATGGAACACTCACACAGTGATTTGGAGGCACAAGGAAGATTTTGAGAAGATGACATTGGATGATCTGTATAACAACTTGAAAGTATATGAATCTGAAGTCAAGGGATTTTCAAGTTCATCTTCTACCTCAAACAATCTTGCTTTTGTGTCCTCAAGCAACAAGAATTCTGGTAGTCATCAAGAACAGCACTCTGCTGCTGGTACTTTTGTTCCTGCTGCTGGTTCACATGTCTCTGCTGCTGACTCTACCAATACCAACACCATCAGTGATGTTGCTATTTGTGCTTATTTAGCTGAACTTACTACAAGTACTTCAGTTATGCCTCAAGATCTGGATAAACTTGATCCTGATGATGTTGAAGAGATTGATATGCAATGGCAGTTTGCAATGCTAACTATGAGGGCAAGAAGGTTTCTTAAAAGAACTGGTAAAGAAATGAAGTTCAGAAGAAACAAGAATGTGGGATTTGACAAATCAAAGGCTGAATGTTATAACTGTCATAAGAAGGGACACTTTGCAAGAGAGTGCAAAGCACCCAAAAGAAACAATGAGAATGTCAAGACGTCTACTGATGAAGAGCCAAATCCTACTACTGCTATGGTGTCATGTGATGGGTTAGGAGAGTATGACTGGAGTGATCATGCTGAAGATGGTCCTAACTATGCATTGGTAGCTGAAGAAGAACCTCAAGTACAACATTTTGCTCTTATGGCCTACTCTTCCTCTGGATCAGACTCTGAGGTATCCAATGAATCATCTTGTTCTTTTAAATCATGTTCTGATACAATAGAAATACTTAAGTCTAGCAATGGAAATCTTAAAATGGAGAATGAAAAACTTAAGTTAGACAATCTTAGTTATGAATATGGTTTAAAGAATTTAGAAGAGAAGCTTGAATTTTATAAAAAGGCTGAAATTGAATATCTTGATAAGATCACTAGTCTAGAAATTGAGCTTATCAAGAAAGATTGTGAGATTAAGGTTCTTATGGGGAAAGTAGAGGAGGCTGAACAGGCTAAAGATTCAGCTATAAGTGAGACTGAAAAACATGTTGTTAGGGTGGAAAAACAACAATTTGCCACTGACATTCTCAGTAAACCAATAGGAAGACACTTTGCAGACTCAGGAAGTGGTCTAGGATATAATGATGTTGCTCCACCTAAGAAACTTAGTGCCAATGCCCCTCCTACTAGAACATTGTCTTTCATACCTGAGTCTGAGGCCAAACCAGTAGGTGAAACTAGTGAAACTAAAATAGAGTCACCTAAGGTTGAGAAAAAGTGGTCTGATGCACCCCTTATTGAAGATTGGGAGTCTGACAGTGATGATGAAGTTGTGGAATCTGATTCAACCCCTAAGAACAAAAAGGAAGAAATTCCTGCTGTTGTTGAATCAAAAGTACCTAAGGCTAAAAAGGTTGAGTTTGTTAAGCCTAAGCTAGGTAAAGGTATCTCTAGGAAGATGGCTGAGTATGAAAACCCACCTAGAGTATATCCTAAGAGAACCAATGTCTTGCCTAGAGGAAACCAGAGAAATTGGAACAACCTAGTTTCACAAAGATTAGGTACTGATTTTCAATTATTTAAAAAGGCATGTTATAGTTGTGGTAGTTTTGAACATCTGCAAGATGAGTGCTACTACTATCAAAAACCAGTTTGGAACCAATACATAAGGGTGAACCATAGAAATTTTGCTAGAAAGACTCACCCTCATCCCAAAAGAAACATGGTTCCCAAGGAAGTCTTGATGAGAGATGGTACTTCTAGAGTTATCTCACCTATTGCACCAAAAGGGCCCATAAAGAAGGACATAGTTGATACTGCTGCCATGGCAGACTCTGCTGTTTTGCCAAAAGTGGTTACTGATACTATTGTGGGCAACCATTTTTATGCTGTTAAGGCCTCAGCTTGCTGGGTCTGGAAACCTAAAGTTAAAGTTTTGGATCATGTTCTCAGACACAGCAGTGCACCAATGCAGTTGAAGAAATTTGACTACTTTGATGCACAAGGCAGATCCAAGTCAGTAATGGCTTGGGTCCCAAAGAGAAACTAATTCTCTTACTTTTTGTGCAGGGCAATCTACAAAAGGAGCTAAAGGATAAATGCATTTTTGATAGTGGATGCTCTTCACATATGACTGGAGACCAGAGCAATTTGGAAAACTTTGAAGCTTTGGATGGTGGATATGTTGCCTTTGGGAATGATCCTAAAGGAGGTAAAATCGTTGGAAAAGGCATCATCAGAACTGGAAAATTGGATTTTAAGAAAGTGTATTTGGTGAATGGACTAAAGTTCAATCTTTTTAGTGTCTCACAAATGTGTGACAGAAAGAATTTTGTTCTTTTTACAGACACTGAGTGTCTTGCCTTATCTCCCGACTATAAGATACCTGATGATAAATTAGTACTTCTTAAAGTCCCTAGAAATGACAACATATACAGTGTGGACATAAAGAACATTATTTCCAAAAGAGATTTAACTTGTCTGTTTACCAAAGCCACTATTGATGAATCCAAACTTTGGCATAGAAGGCTTGGCCATTTGAACTACAAGGCTATCAACAAGTTGGTGAAAGGGAACTTGGTCAGAGGATTACCTTCAAAGGTCTTTGAAAACCCTGAAGTATGTGTTGCTTGTCAGATGGGAAAGCAACATAGAGCATCTTGTAAGTCCAAATTGGTGAATTCTATTACTGAACCCCTGTTTATGTTACATATGGACCTATTTGGACCTACTTATGTGAAAAGTTTGAACAAAAAGATGTATGGCTTAGTGGTCACTGATGATTTTAGTAGATTTACTTGGGTATTCTTCTTAGCTACTAAGGATGAGACTCCTGGCATTCTTAAGGCTTTTATTACAAGGATAGAAAACCTATTTAATCACAAGGTTAAGATCATCAGATGTGACAATGGAACTGAATTTAAGAACCAAGTGATGAATCAGTTTTGTGAGGAAAAGGGTATAACTAGACAATTTAGTGTGGCTAGAACTCCTCAGCAAAATGGTGTTGCTGAGAGGAGTAATAGAACATTAATTGAGGCTGCTAGGACCATGTTGTCAGAGTCTAAGTTACCCACTATCTTTTGGGCTGAAGCAGTCAACACTGCTTGCTATGTGCAAAATAGAAGTAAGATAGTTAAGCCTCATAACAAGACCCCTTATGAGTTATTGCATGGTAGGAAACCTCTGATAGATTTCTTTAGACCATTTGGGTGTCCTGTCACTATCTTAAACACCATTGACCACTTAGGAAAGTTTAGTGAGAAAGCAGACATAGGTTTCTTTGTTGGATACTCCACTGAAAGTAAGGCTTTTAGAGTCTTCAATCAAAGGACTGGGCATGTGGTGGAAAATTTACATGTTAAAATTAGAGAAACCACACCTAATATTGATGGAAAAGGTCCTGAATGGATGTTTGATATTGATTCTTTAACCAAAAGTATGAATTATCAACCAGTCATTGCAGGTACTACTAACATGTCTGCAGGTACACAAACTAACCCCAATGCAGGTACACAAGCAAAGAAGGATGGATCTGCAGAGGAGTTTGTTCTGATTGAAAAGTGGAAGTTTGATCAGTTCTTCACTCCAACAGATAAAGAGGGAAAGAGTTCAGATGATGATGCTGTTCATAAGGAAGTACCAAAGGTTGATGCAGAAGGTGATGATGAACCTTCTCATGATGACAAGAATGGTGATAAGGAAAGGAATGAAGAGTCAGAAATTGATGGGCAACAAGGGAATAAACATAGCAGCAGTTCTCTCAACTCTGCTGCCAGGCCAAAACACTCTGCTGATAGGCCAAAACACTCTGCTGTTTGGCCAAAACACTCTGCTGTTAGGCTTGGTAACTCTGTTGCTGTCCCCAAGGACTCTACTGCTGATAAAGATGGTGATTCTTATGATGATTCTTCTAATGAGCTGCCTGAATTAGAAGAAGTGTATGTGGACACTGATGATGAAGTTGTTGATGTCTTTGGTGCTGAAGCTGATTTATCCAATTTGGAGACTGATATACCTGTTAGTCCCACTCCAACAACCAGAATCCACAAAAATCATCCAAAGGAGCAAATTATTGGTGATGTTCACTCTGCTGTACAGACCAGAAGTAAATCAAAAGGTTTGAGTGATTTGCTTGATCAGGGATTGTTTGCTCAAACTCTTAAAAAGAGGAATAGCCACAAGGATTTACAAAATTGTATGTTTGCCTGTTTCTTATCTCAAGAAGAACCCAAAACCATTCACAAGGCTATGAAAGATGAAAGTTGGGTTGAAGCTATGCAAGAGGAGTTGCTGCAGTTCAAGCTTCAAGAAGTCTGGACATTGGTGGATTTGCCTAATGGAAAAAGAGCAATTGGTACTAAATGGGTGCTCAGATGCAAAAGAGATGAAAGAGGCATTGTTATTCGAAACAAGGCTAGATTGGTGGCTCAGCGATACACTCAGGAAGAAGGAATAGATTATGATGAGGTATTTGCTCCAGTTGCAAGAATTGAAGCTATCAGACTATTCTTGGCATATGCCTCATACAAGAATTTTCCTGTGTATCAAATGGATGTGAAAAGTGCTTTCTTGTATGGAAAGATTCCTGAAGAGGTATATGTGATGCAACCACCTGGTTTTGAAGATCCTAAGTATCCTGATAGGGTTTACAAGGTGAAGAAAGCACTGTATGGACTACATCAAGCTCCTAGAGCTTGGTATGACACCTTATCCAAGTATTTGTTGAACAATGGCTTTTGCAGAGGAACCATTGACAAAACATTGTTCATTAAGAAAGACAAAAAGGATATCCTACTTGTTCAGGTTTATGTAGATGATATCATTTTTGGGTCTACAAATAAGGTGTTATGTGAAGGATTTGAAAAGCTTATGCACAACAGGTTTGAGATGAGTTCTATGGGGGAACTCACTTTCTTTTTGGGGCTTCAAGTCAAGCAGAAATCAGATGGGATTTTTATTAGCCAAGACAAGTATGTGGCTGATATGTTAAAGAAATTTGGTTTCAATGATGTGAAGGCAGCTAAGACACCAATGGATAAAAACAAACCTTTGCTCAAGGATGAAGATGGGGAAGAGGTTGATGTACATCTTTATAGATCAATGATTGGTTCATTGATGTATCTGACTGCTTCAAGGCCAGATATTATGTTTTCTGTGTGTGCTTGTGCCAGATTTCAAGTGTCCCCAAATGTTTCACACTTGGAAGTGGTCAAAAGAATTTTTAGGTACATAAAGGGTCAACCTAAATTGGGCCTTTGGTATCCTAATAATTCACCCTTTGACTTGATAGCATACTCAGACAATGACTATGCTGGAGCTAGTTTGGATAGAAAGTCAACCACTGGAGGCTGTCAATACCTTGGTCATAGGCTAATCTCATGGCAATGCAAGAAACAGACTGTGGTGGCTAACTCAACAACTGAAGCAGAATATGTAGCTGCTTCTAGCTGCTGTGGATAAGTGCTCTGGATTCAGAATCAACTGCTGGATTATGGGTACAATTTCATGAACACCAAAATTTATATTGACAACAACAGCACAATGTGTATTATCAAGAATCCTGTTTTTCATTCTAAAACAAAACACATAGAGATAAGACATCATTTTATTAGAGATTGTTATGAGAAAAAGTTAATTCAAGTGGTTAAAATACATACTGACAAT
Source organism: Artemisia tridentata subsp. tridentata (assembly GCA_021014915.2). Lineage (NCBI taxonomy): Eukaryota > Viridiplantae > Streptophyta > Magnoliopsida > Asterales > Asteraceae > Artemisia > Artemisia tridentata. Next base: position 187,164,770 of record CP139506.1, on the reverse strand, counting down.
AATGTTGCTGATCTACTTACAAAAAGTTTTGATATAAGTAGATTTCAATTTTTAGTTGCTAGTATTGGCATGATAAATCTTTAATCTTTAAACATCTTATCTTTGTATGTTTTTGTAAAATTGTGTCAGGATTTGTGCTGTTGTTAAGTCAAAGTCTAGTGTTTAGTCAAAATTTGCTGTTTCTTAAATTGTTTGCTGTTATGTTGTCTGCTGCTATGCTACTCTGCTGCTATTGTGGGATATTCTTGCTTGTGTTTGTGGTTTTTTACTAACCTTTTGCAGATATACATGCGTACACAATCAAGTAAAGCAAGGAAAGTTCAAGTTCATTAATCACAAAGTGGAGTACAAAATAAAGCTTCATTACATCCATAGTTCAAAAGAGACCAAGACACAAGATTCAAATACAAACAAAAGATCCTAATCAAGCTTTCCCTTTCCCTTCCCAACAAAGTCAGGCATGACTTTGCTGCGGGGTCCTCTGCTACCCATGTGTTTAGACACCTGCTTGCAGGGAAGTGCCAGTATCACTGGTCTTGGAGATGAACTTTGCTGTTGACTTGAGGATGGAACTTGTTTCTTCTCCGGCTTCTTCTTTGGAACATGGAGTTCCTGCTCCACCGTACGTGACCTTGGATGTGGCGGATCGACACTCTTTCCAAAGGCGGCAACAGCTTTCTCCATTTGTCTTGTGAGCTCGACAGTCAAGGGATGATGAGGAGGATCTATTTCCCAAGAACCTTGATAATACGTCAAGGATTTTGGCCATGCTGCTGTTTCTTCATCACAGCTGGAATCTTCAAAGGAAGATGGAGTAGATGGAAGCGGGTCAGACACTTCTTCTTCAACAATAGCTTTGCCTTTGCGTTGTGCAGAAGATGAAATTGGGGGAAAATAATTTTCCCATCCTAGTGAAGTATCGGAAGAGGAATCAGAGGAAATTTCGATGATTGGTGTTTTTGATGCACTCATGGTTATTTGGTTTTTGTATTAGGGTTTGTGAAATTGGGGATTTGCTAAGATATTGAGGGATTTATAGACTTAAATGCGGAGTCGGTATCGTATTTAATCTGATTAAGGGATTAAATTTGGAGATTTTGGGAAAGTTGACTTTTAGTCAAACTTTTCATCACTCTGCTGCTGAGTTTGAAAGTAAAGGAGTAAAATTGAAAATTTTGGCGCGTCTTAAAACCTAATTAGATCAAAACGGTCTCAAACACCAATTCGATCTCATTACATTTTAATTGCTCAAAGTTACAACCAATTCTCACCCAAAAACACTAATTCATCTCATTAAATCCAAAACCCCCAAAATCAATATGGCTCGAAGAAAGTTTCCTGATGAGCACAATCAGATTGCTTTTCTTAGCATGGTTTCGGCTGCTGAAGGTTTTCATGAAGTCATGGATTTTCTCAGTGCATCTCGCTTAAGGTATGCTTTAACAGTTGATCCTCCCATATATAAATCTCATATGCACCAGTTTTGGTCAACTGTTAAGCTTGATACACTAGACGGGGAGGAAAGGTTGATTGGTAGTGTGGATGGAGAGAGTATTGTTGTTAGTGAAACCTCTATTAAGAGAAGTCTTCGTCTATCAGGTGTTCTAACACCCCCTAATCTTACCACAGATGTTATTTTGACTGAGCTAGAGAAAATTGGGTATGAGAGGCCTGAGGATAGTGGAACATTTTATAAAGGTCTTTTTTGCCCACATTGGAAGTTTCTTTTGCATACTCTTCAACATTGTTTGTTTCCTAAAGTAGGTGGATGGAATGAATTTAGTGCTTTTCAAGCTACAGCCTTGGTTTGTTTGGCCACAGGACAACCATTTGATTTTTCATCCATGATTTTTGAAGGTATGAAGAAGTATGTCAAAAAGCAGTTTTATTTGTATCCAAGGTTTTTACAACTCATTATAAACCATCAACTAAAAGAACCTTTGGAACATATAAATATTGAGCCAAGTAGCAAAATGGCAATCAAAATGTTTTCTTTTCTGAAGAAAAATGGGAAAGGTTTTTCTGGTACCATCACTCCCCTATCTCAATACATCTTGGACATTGTGGCTGCTGTTAATGAGGATGAAGAAGCTGGAACTCCCACAGCTTCCCATCACACATCCTCATCTTCAAGTTTGAATGAATCTTTCTCAAATGAACCCCAAAATACCCACTCACCTAGGACTTCACAAGAACAGGGCACTATGTTACCTCAGACTAGTGCTGGTATGGTAGCAGATGAGGCTGCCATAGGTGATGGAGATGGCATGAAGGAAGGGGCTGACACTACTGTCTATGGTTTAGTAACTGAGCAGGCCAGTGTCAACATAAGTAAGACCCCAACCTTGGCAACATCTAATGCTGAAGGTTCACTTGAACCTACTGCACAAGATGGTAACCCCAGCCAACTGGCTAATATGGGGGGCTCAGATGTTCAACCTAGGGTTGAGACTGAGTTTTTGTTCCAAGATTCACCTCTCAGGGAAGTTAACACATCCCGAAGTGATGAGGACAGTCATGGAACTACTCATGAATTGATGGATGATACTGTACATGTTGTCAATGTCCATGATACACCTCTCGAACCAGGTCACACAGGTCGAAGTGTTGAGACTAGTCTTGAACATCCACATATTGAATTGATGGCTACTTCAATTGCACAAAATGTCAATGTCAATGATCCACCTCTCGGGTCAGGTAACACAGACCGAAGTGGTGAGACTATTCTGAAACAACTTAATGAATTGACGGATAAATGTACCAAATTGTCATCAGAGGTTCTTGCTCTTACTGAAGAGTTACAGGTTATGAAGAATACTCAACACTCTCAAGATGCAATCATTCACAGACTGAAGTTAAGGGTTAAGCATTTGGAGAGTGTTCGATGGAAAAGAGCAAGATTTCCTCACATTTTGAAGTCCAAGAAGAGGAAGAGTTCCAAACCATGTTTGGAGGAAGATGCTTCCAAACAGGGGAGGAATGATCAGGAGGATATAATAGGTTCAGGGGAGGTTGTAAAAGAAACAAGTGAAAATGTTGCTGATATTGGTGATAAAAATGCACAGATTGACTTTGCTGCTGGAGCAGAACACTCTGGTGATGGGTTAAAGGACTCTGCTGCAAATACAGAGAAGAGTGCAGGAGAAAAGGATTCTGCTGAACAAGATGATGATACACTACCCTTAGCCCAAGTATTGCTAAACCTTGGAACCAAAACACCTACACCAAAACAGATTTCACCTAAACCTGCACCACAGCCTACAAGACCAAAAGCCAAAGGAGTTACCATAAGAGAACCTGAACCAGTGTCTAAACCTACACAACCAACATACACTGGTAAAGGTAAAGGCAAATTAGATGACTCTTTCCCATGGCATATTCCTTTTGAATTCTGGTCAAAAGAGGATCAATCTAGGTATGATTCAGATGCTGCAAGAAAATTGGTAGAAGAAGATGAGAAAAAAGAGCTTGAAAGACAACGGCAGCTGGCTGAGAGTGAGGCAAAAACCAGAGCATTACTTGAAAACTGGGAAGATGAACAAGCAAGTAATGAGGCTGCTATCAAATGGGTTAAGGTCAAAGAAGAGTTAAAAGATGATTTTGCTGCTATAAATGAGTTTGACTTCTTGGAAGAGTTTAAAGCAAAACAGAAGAAGAAGTTGGTCAATCAGAGGAAGAAAAAGAAAGTGCTTAAACCTCCTACAAGAAGGGAACTCAGAACTCATCAAGAATATTATCTGAGACATATGAAGAATTGGAAATTAAAAGATTTGAAGCTTTTGTCATATGAAGATGTTGAAAAGAAGTATGAAGCAGCAAGGAAGGAGATAGAAAGCAAAATTGATCCACTGAATGAGGATGAGGTTGCTAAGCTTACAAGAATAAAAGTAGCACCAAATGCTTACATGAATCCTAAGTCAAGTGTTAAAAAGCCCATAGTTTCTGATGCTGAAAAGGAGAAAGAGGTTATTGTTGAAGCTGAAGTAAAGACTGAATCCTCTGTTGGTATAAAAAGATATGGGAGGAGATTAAAGCAGGTGGCTAGGAAGAAGAGAAGAACTCAGTCAGTATTGATGAGTGATTCAGAGAAAGAGGATAGTGATGAGCATAATTTTGAAGAAGTGACTGCAGATGATATGAAAAGGATTATGGATTTCACAGTTCATAAACCTCAAGAAGAACCTGAGTTACTTAATTTAGTTCCTTTGTCAACAAAATACCCAATCATTTCCTACTCACATGATGTTCTAGATGGTAGTCAAGCATGCTGGGGGATTAAGAGATCAAATGGTTCAAGTGTGGCATATATCAGTTTTTCTCAAATGTTGCACTACATGGATAGGGATGATATTCTACAACTCTGGAAGCTTTACAAGATGAATTATGGTGATACTAGACCAGAGGTGGTGCATGAAAGACTCAACTATTACTATTTGAAGAATATATTTGAACCTGATGAAAGAAGTCTTGATTGGAAGAATGTGATAAGTTCAAGCAAAGTTATCAGATGGTATCTATATCAATCATGTGGAGTACATGTATTGACTGGAAGTAATGGTTTGTGTTTATACATGTTAACAGAGAAAGATTATCCTATGTTCAAGAATACTGCTCTTCTGACTAATATACTACAACTTGGAATGTTGAGTTTGCAAAGACCATTTTTATCAGATCATCGAGCTTTTGAGTTAGTGGAGAGGTATAGAAAAGTGTTGGAATCAAAGACCTCAAAACAGTAAAGTGTTTGGAAGCATCCTCCTAGTGATTAGCTGGATTTAAAGGAAACTTGATGATTTTTGGAGAAAAATATCAAGTTTAGGGGAGGATTGTTGGGTCTAAAGATGCTGCTATTCGTGAAATATGCTAAGTGTTACTCTGCTGATTAGTTGAGTAACTCTGCTGATTAGACTATTACTCTGCTGTTTGGTGACTCTGCTGGATTGGGATAATAAGCTTAGTATAACTCTGCTGCTAGCCACGAAGACTCTGCTGCTAGGAAGATTATGCTACTGCTTATTGGATATGTATAGTATGTTAAGGATATGTATAGAAAAGATACGTAAAGATATTTTTCGTGTATAGAAAGTTTTGTAACCGACCATGACTCCTTAGTATATAAAAGGAGGGTCTAGGGTTAGGTTTTAGATACGGATCATTATTGTTTTACACTTCAAGGTTTCTTGTAACCCTATTGCTATCGAGCAATCGTATTAATATATTGAAGTGTTGTTTGAGAATTCGTTTGTGTTTTATTCTTCTTAAGATCAAATATTAAATTCCGCATAATATTTGATATACAATTCAAGATCAGTTTCTCGTACTGATCGAAACTATATTAATTGGTCGGTGCAATTAAATGTTGATGAATTGGTGTTATCTGTTATAGTATGACTGGTCAAATGTTATTGTTTGCATTAATTGGTCAAGGACTGGTTGTTTGTCGTCTTCTACACATGGGTTGTGACCTCGTACATTAATTGTCATCGACTGCAAATTCATGATTTATCAAATTAATTGGTCGGTGTATTTGTGTGGTTCACATGCTTTTCAATTGATCGTTGGTCAATAAGTGGGGTCGATGCAATTAAATTCAAGACTGCTGATTGGTTTGAATGAGAGGCGTGAATTAATGTGGTCAACGTATGGTACTGTAATTCAACGTGAATGGTAATTTTATCCTGCTGCTACGCTTATATAACTCTGCTGCTAGTGGTAATTACACTCTGCTGCTAGTTATAATACTCTACTGCTAGCTTTGATCATTCTACTGCTCGACATATATCACTCTGCTGCTACGCATATTGATTCTACTGCTGGACTTACTCTCTACTGTTACGTTATTGCTGGGTTTACACGATTGATACTTGCATTATTTACGAGCAGTGAGGGGAAGTAAGTATAGATTGGTTTACACACACACAGGGGAAGTTCACACACACTAGAAGTTTGGATTTTTATGTTCGTTAATAATTTAAAGGCTCGAGTTAATTTTCTTATTGGAGAAGAAGAGTTTTTGTTGCTTCTTTGATGATGCGGTGGAATTTGTCAATGTTGTGTCTTATCACATCTTAAACGGCTCCATTACGTTTAAAGATACTTGTTTGTTTGTTCAGGTGACTACGAATTGAAAAAACACTTGAAGGAGTTACATTGTAGTGCTCAATGATTATTGTCAAGAGATTGTGGTCTCCTTATACGTTAAGTATACGTTCGAAGTCGTATTTAGTACAAGGCATAGGACACAAGGTTGGTTTCTTCTACTTCAACATCAAATTGGTAATGATTATTTTTCTTCAACAATATATAAAGCCTACAGATTTGAAGAATCATTTTGTGTACATGCATCACTCGAGGGGAAGTTTCTATAGGTGATTCGTAAAATATAAATTAACAATTAATATTATAAACGCAGCGGAAAAACATCACCATACAAGGATCCATATAGCCATATGATCAATCTAAATTAAAAACAAATTAAACAAACATGTTTTATACCTTTGTAGCGTGATCGGTAGAATCGTATGGTCACCATCACCAATATACACGAACCAAGTATGAAACCAAGTGATCAAAGGAGATCACCTCTATGCTTGATCCACACTACACGTCATTGATCACCACCCGATGCTAGTCTAAACCCCTGTAACACGCGATCTAGCCTTGAACTACATTAGAATAAGGTTAGATGAGATCTAAAACCACAAACCCTAATATGGGTGTGTTTTATTTCGTGGTTATTGAGGAGAGGAAGAGGAGAGAAAGTTGGTTTTCTTGGTAATTAGTTATGATAATTATTAGGAGATAATCATGTATCTTTTCTAATTATTCAAAACCAAAATCCCTTCCACAAGGCCTTACAAGGCCGGCCATACATGGGCTCCAAAATGGGCTTCCCATTTGTTTTCTAGTCCAATGTAATAAGTCCATTACTTATTCATTAGAAGCCCAATAGCGGTTCCTGGTTACTTACGGTTATTTATATATCTTAAATACAGTAAATACGATATATAAAGTGGCACCTCAGTGTATATGTGTGTGACCCCATAGGCTCACATATGTCTAGCCATATAGTTAGTAATTATGATACGAGCATACTCCAACAGCTCCCACTTGCGACGTCATAATAATCAAGTAATTATACAAGCAATGGTTAGCGTCTAGCAACACACCACTGCCCTAGAAATATGTGAGGTTAGTTTCTTAAACGTCTCATTTTAGATGGTTTATATGTCATCTATCCTTTTGTTACAGATACCGTGTTGAACATTAGACATGGATCAAAAGTCATTCTAATAGTTCAACTATTATGTTTCTCGATATAGATATTGAACTAGATTACCAAGTGGATTTAAGATTCATCTTAATCCCAGTTGGGTACGGCCATACAAACATCTGTTCAAATCATCGAGGGGCCCAATAGTATCTAACTCCAAAGCAAGTGGAGGAACAAATCCCATTTTGACTACACGTGTCATTCACATGCTTCATATCACTCCTGATAATGGCTTTTATAACTACCTTATTCAGGATAGCGTTTAACCATATCAAGGAATGAAATTCCACACGTGCAAGACCTGCTTGCATCTCAAGTCTGAGGATAAGAGACATAACCTCTTGCGAGATTCACTATTGACGACGATCCATGTAGTGAATACTCGTAGGTTGGGTCAATCCAATGTTCATCCCAATGAACAACATGTGAGTGTGGCAAATAAATCACCAACACGCTCACATTTGTCTTAATTTGATGATACTCCCGTATCGTCAACCGACAATGGATAATTTTAGAATAAATAAATTATTCATGGATTAAACATGCAAATATAGAACACAGTAGTATAAATGAAGACGATCATACCCGGTATATCAATTCATTGTATAATACGACTGCTTACAGTTCCATTATCCAAATACTAAAAACAGATATGCATAAGACTACTCATAGGTCGGGATCCGATGTTCCCACCATGATCGAATCATGTTGTACAAGACAAAAAGTAGTCATCTGAGTAAACTTTGAGAATACTTGTTTCAAAACTCATGAAAGGTTTGAATGATGATTGTCCTTTGTATGTGCACATTCAAGTACAAGACGAGTATCGCAACAATACATTCCATAGGGTGTTTGAAGCCAGCAAAACACCTACTTTAGATAGTCATCTGAATAGTTTCTCAAACTATAAAGTATTCTTATTCTTTTAATGTATAACGCATTAATGCTCTCAGTCGAGCACATCTAGTCAGCAATGTCATCATTCATGATGACATCCTACCATGACTAGGGTTGAGTATTATCTCAGTTAAATAAGCATCAGCGTATGCAAACAAAACAGAGCTCCTCAATTATCCGTAAATGTTTGAACATATCTTTGGTCCTATGTAGGTCCAATATAATGTTCGTTTAACAATTATCTAACGACTTTCACTTAGATATTGGTTGTTATCAACTCATCTTGCATTCATGCAAATGATAAATATATAGTCCAATACTTAATATGAATTACATGATGAATCCTTCAGTCAAACTTAAGATTTTCAATCATGTGTTCAATCTCATCAAGTAAGATTGATCATTGAGACTCCCCTCAATAACGTGTCATATTGTGTTTAGACTTAATAACCGCTTATGTTTATTCTAATAAACATATATATAACAAGGTTATATGTTTTATTTTATAAATCCCACAAGAGAAACTTCATTCCAAGCTAAGGATTAAAGTCTAGCTTAGGTGGAATATTGTTTCTAATATGTCAATGACATATGAGATTTAAGAAAATAAATAAAATGCTCCAACTTGCTCTCAGTGTACTTAGGAGTAATCTTATTAATCAAAATCAAGTTAATGATTTTATGATTAACACAAGATCTCTGCTCCTAGATGCATGATCTAATCCACACATGGATTCTTTTATCTTGTATACTTAATAAAGATTACATGGATTCATAAACCCTTTTGATTACTCATCGTCCTCGCAAAGGTAATCAACAAGAAAAGTGTTTTGATATCCTATTGTCATATTTCATATACATGAAATCAGGTATGACAATTAATCGTCTTTATACATTTAATGTTTGTAGCTAGGAAGATTTAATCATAGTCAATTTATTGAGTACGAGTAAACTCCATTTACTACACGTGCATTAAATGTGTGTACAAGTTTGTCCTTTTGAGTCTTCTCTTCAAGAAACTCATTCTTAACCTCACAGTCTAACTGATTAGTAAGAGATCAATCAAACTCCACGAGTGATTGTATTTCAAGGACTGCATCTTAACATTCATAGTTTTGAGCTACTCATCAGATACAATATCTGATAATGCATCTCAGTAGTTAGCAGGTTCACCATGATCCTCTAACTTATGTCCCTCAGCATTGATATAAAAACTATATCATTCAGGTGCAAGAGGTATCCTTGTGGATTTATGAATGAGAGATATCAATCTATGGTTTAACATATCCATGTTCAACCTTAGTATGACATTAGCAAGTGTACTCAGAAGGTTGTGTATTTAGTTCTTGAACAGCTTCAAGGTCTAAAGGTACTCCCACTTGCTTTTGTATGTAGAGACTAATCTCTAGATAATAAGCATCTTGAGTAACAATAAATTTTTTTCAAGTGGGACATCCAAAATACACCGTTAGTTCTTGACTCTAGTTTGTTAATTACTTACTCTTAAGTAGTTAACAAATTCAGAACTTCAATTAAGACATAATGAGATTCATCCCATGCCATAATACAATGGTGTCTTAAATTCCTTCTGGGTTGGAATCATATTGAGTGTACACATGGCACATCCAATTTCTAACCTTGATAGCTTTGGAGGTAAAACAGTTTAAGTTATCAAAGATCAAACAATATCAATAGTGTTTGATTTTCCATGATGGATATACCATAAAGTTGTGGTATTCCATGAGGACTGATGTTGTGAGACTATCACACAACTCATTAGATGAACTTATACTTTTGGGCTTACATATCTACCAACCAAGTCAAACCAGATGGTATCAATAGTAATTTTAGCCTATTGCATACTTTACTTCATGTGTATGTTTTGACTAGAAAACATAAACATTTAATATTATACGTCGTAAGTGTACATGTCCTAACAAGAAGACATAACAAATCAACGTCTTACTTTACGTTATAAGTCTTTCAAGAATTAACGGAATTGATGTTTGTGTCTTTACAAGAGACCTAAACATATTCAACTAAAGTAATTACGAGCGCCGACTCTTGGCCTCAATAGTATATTCAAGTTAATTTTGTACTTCATGATTATGAGTTTACAAGAAAACATAATCATATTTACTAAACAATTCAGTGAATATGTTGAAGTAGCTTTTCATGATATCTTGATATGTGTTCTAATTAGGGCAACATACATTTTATGTGTAGAAGTCCTAGTAGAATTTTAGTTTCTTACCTTGCAGTCAAGAAAAACTATTAGTCATATTGTTATATGTTGTACCTTGCACACAATTAAGATTTCTCCCACTTGTGCATGGCACAACATCGTGAGAGCATGCAAACAACACTACGCTCGTTTGTTTGTATGAGCAATATGACAATGTATAAGATAACATATGATTTTTAGTCAAAAATCAAAATATAGATATGTAGAACTTTATCGTTTGAATAATGAATCATGCATAACAATTTTATAGATAACATTTCAGGCAGCAACATCAGGAACGCGACAAATTATCATATAAAACTTATGTAATGGTTCTTATATAAACTATGATGCTTAACACGTGGAAAGTAATGTATTATTTCAAGACAATCTGGAAATAAGATGGGCAACTTGCAAGTAATAAAGCTTACAGCTCCCACTGGATTAGACAACATTACATGTGTTACGTCACCAGTAATATAATCACGTAGCTCCCACTGGATTAGACAACATTACAATGTGTTACGTCACCAGTGGAGAGTGAGTAGCGATTTGATACTTTCCATCTTTCTTTGAATATCTACACATTATTGCTAATGTGAGTCACTTTGACTAGTAAACATGTACTTAGGTATTCAAGAAAGTGCATCAAGTTCTAACATATAGATGATGGGCTAGCCATCATTGCTATTTTAACTTGAAAATAGGCATGCATTTCCTCCATAATTGGTCTACTTTACCACAAGGGTATGTAGGACCTTAGTAGGCATATTGGGTTAAGGCAAACTGCTAGGTAATCATGCTAGTAATTGCCTTTACCACATTGCGGTTTATTGATACTTCCGTCTTCTAATTATTTAAACTCATTTTAGTTTGGTAGCTAGTACGAAATAGGTTGACCAAGCAAGAACATGCAAATATCGCCAAAGGTCTGACCAATGAGCAAAATTCGCCATGGGTTGAAATGGCCCTAAGGTCTGACCAAAGAGGTCAAGTCAAGTGCACGTGTTCTTGGTTGTCCAAATATCTTATATTTCTTCAATGTTTCAAAACCGAAACAAGGGTTATAAAACAACGTTGAAGGAATAAGATGTGTAACCATACTTAACCGTTTTGAATTTTACAAGACATCACGATTTCTAGAGTAGGTTTTCCTTGAGTTTGATTAGAATTAGGAAAATTCAAATATTCCTATTATGGCTTTTCCTCATAAAGAAAAAGGATAGGAACAAGTCTCTTTCTTACAAGGAAAGAGCGACTCAGTTCGTACTTTTAACAAGAAAAGAACAAACTTTTGTTTACGGTTGTGTTGCATTAATTCATTAATTGAATTTACAAAGTTCAATTTTAGTATTTTCGATAATTATCCTTTTATAAATTAACTACCCCATGTTTATAATATAAAACAATTAATTTACGAAAAGGCTAAGATCCACATTGTGCTTCTACTATCACATCAGTTGATCTCCTAGCAATAGTAGATTCAATTGGTAGGCGACGATCACCAATTGTATTACATGTACAACTCTTAGATCCTTATGGGACTCATGGCATCTAGTGTCAAACAACTAGTGTCATGTAGGCATGTTTAGTCCCATCTTTGCCTCGGGTCAAGGTCTAACCGCTTAACTCGATTAAGTCATCCAATTTGAAAACGTGTGATAATATATCTAGGTCTCACGCATAGAGAATAGTCACCTTGGGTTACAATTCAACCTAGGTCCCACGCATAGGCAAAAAGTAATTGCAAGTGTCCTCAAAATTGGACGGCACGACTTAAATTTTGACGGGTAAAATATTTTGATGTGAATCAAAAACATGTACGAAAGAAGCATGCATTCATTCTTCGTAGCACAAGTTAAAAACATTTCTTAACTTAAGTCTAATCATTGTTTTAATTTATGTGTGTCAAGTTGTCCATTTCCAAGACTAATATAAATCCTAAGTGGATTATTAAGTTTGGACAATACAATAAATAAATAAATAAACAACTTAACTAGTTTAAGTGTTATTTTGAAAAACAATGATTTTAAGTTTCAAATCATATTTAAACTTAGTTAAACTAAATCATAAGACTTAGTTCAAAATGGTTTATGTTTCGTTTTAAGTTTTAAGAAAACAATTTTCGTTTTACATGTAGTCACAACATACATGAAACAACCAAACAAACATACAACCACAATATGCAAAGCCTCAACCGATGAAAATCCTATGCTTGGTCTTGTGAGCCATCACAAGAACCAAGAGTCAACTAGGGACTTATATCACAACCACATGGAGGGCTCCCACTTGCTCTAAGACAATCATGAGCAAGTAAAAGGCCCATTATGCACTTGAACTTCAGTTTCTGTCAGCCCAGTTTTCCTGTTTTGCAAGGCCCAAAAGCCCAGGAAGATCACCTCCTCATGATTCGGCCCAGTTGACAAAGTTGTAGCCCTATGTCTTGTGGACCTGCACCAAAAATTTTAGAAAAAAATACTTTACCAATCAGCAGGTAAGCACGTTTTCCCAACAGATATCCAGCAGCAACTTTCAGTCTACAACTCTTCAATCTTTCGCCTTTTGCTTCCAAGCTCTTGTTTACAATACATATAAAGCAAAATACAACTAATCTACTTTGTATCTACTGTAAAATGCCCAAACATTGGCAAAACCAAAATTAAAATACATTACAAAAGTGCCGAAACAATGGCAAACCCCAAAACAAGAAAAACCAACCAACAATCACAATCACAACGCACAAGTGGTCTAGGTTTTCATCGGCTTTGCATATGAACACATAATAATAAATTCAAATAAAGATTATTACATGGTGTTGGCTAACTCCATGGACAAACATGCATGTATTTGCCATGGATAACAAAATAAATAGCAAGAAATAAATTGTTAGCCAACGAATCGAAGAAATAATTAACAAGAATTAAAACCCCGAATGGTACGCGTGACAAATGGCCAAAGACTCAAACCCCACTGATGTTAGGAACTTCTTAACACCATTTTACCACAGAAAAATAAGCCTCATGGGCTGATTTGAAATCGGGTTAAAAATCTTCCAAAAAACGCGTTTTTAGGCCATTTTACGGGTACCGATCAAGTAAATAAACAACGTATTCATAACAAATGGCCATAGGATCAAAAAGTCCAGATCTTAAGACCTTAATCAAGTCGACATATTCAGAATATTCAAGCCCTAGGGGCTGTTTTAAAATCACACTTTTAAATCCATTAAAAAACAACGTTTTTAGCCATTTTTACGCATACAAGATGATCATATGACAACATATGATGGCTCGTGATACCACTATAGGTGATGTAAAATATAAATTAACAATTAATATTATAAACGCAGCGGAAAAACATCACCATACAAGGATCCATATAGCCATATGATCAATCTAAATTAAAAACAAATTAAACAAACATGTTTTATACCTTTGTAGCGTGATCGGTAGAATCGTATGGTCACCATCACCAATATACACGAACCAAGTATGAAACCAAGTGATCAAAGGAGATCACCTCTATGCTTGATCCACACTACACGTCATTGATCACCACCCGATGCTAGTCTAAACCCCCGTAACACGCGATCTAGCCTTGAACTACATTAGAATAAGGTTAGATGAGATCTAAAACCACAAACCCTAATATGGGTGTGTTTTATTTCGTGGTTATTGAGGAGAGGAAGAGGAGAGAAAGTTGGTTTTCTTGGTAATTAGTTATGATAATTATTAGGAGATAATCATGTATCTTTTCTAATTATTCAAAACCAAAATCCCTTCCACAAGGCCTTACAAGGCCGGCCATACATGGGCTCCAAAATGGGCTTCCCATTTGTTTTCTAGTCCAATGTAATAAGTCCATTACTTATTCATTAGAAGCCCAATAGCGGTTCCTGGTTACTTACGGTTATTTATATATCTTAAATACAGTAAATACGATATATAAAGTGGCACCTCAGTGTATATGTGTGTGACCCCATAGGCTCACATATGTCTAGCCATATAGTTAGTAATTATGACACGAGCATACTCCAACGAGGGGAAGTTTCTACCGTTTATTCGTTCCCTATTTGTTGATAACAAAAAGGGGAAGATATTTTGAGTGGTATGGCATGGTTTAAGGGGAAGACAAGATTGTTTCATTCATGGTGAGATTTAATTATCTCAACTTCTGCTACTTCGTCTAGGGAAGTTCGTACAAGAACGAGTTTGTTTTGTCATCATCAAATAGGGGAAGATTGTTGGGTTTATGGATTTGATGATACAAAAGAAAAAGAATGAAACAAGAAAGAATGAAACATGAAGGACTTATTTGCAAAAGAAGATTTATATTTTAGTCCTTCGTAGTATTTTGTTAACCCTAATTTCTATTACATAAAGAAATTAGAGGTACATGTTTTTAATTAAGTCTTCCTCAATGTAGTCAATTAAAGGTGTGTGTGTGTTCTAGACGTTTGTCATAGAAAACGTCTAGGGTTTAGTTTGTTTCACTTCAAGATCAATTCATTGATCCTTGTTATAGATTAGATAACACGTTATTAATATAATTGAAGTGATGTTTGTGAATGAAACTTTGTGTCAATAACTTTGATTTGTTTTAATCCGTTGTGCATATATTATCATTGTTATTGATGAACCCTAAGGCTCAAAACGATCCAAGAACTTATTTGATGATGGCGTGCATAAGTTCTATCAGTGTTTATGCAAGAATTAGAGAGTGGAGTCGCTAAGTAAGTGTTTGGATATATATATGATGCTTATGTGTTTGATTGAAGTATGATGGTATGTGATTATTGTTTTACTTACTAAGCGTAAGCTTATTCTTTCAGTTGTCAATGTTTTTGTAGGTTATGTGTGGCGGAATGGAAGTATTTGGACTATTGCCTAAGGATTGGGAAGCGGACTGATAGATAGATTGCAATTAGGAGCTTAGTATAGAATACCGAGCTCAAGTATAGTTTGTACCCCCGTTGGTCTTTCATTGATTTGTAAAGTGTAGTCGTGTGTCAAAATGTATGTCAAAGAGGTCATGATGATTTGGGAGTCTAACGATGAGTCAAAGTGTAGTTTATGTGTTTATGCATAAAGTTAAAAGGGGTGTTTGGTTTTAGTATGTTTGTACTCATTTTGGATTGTAATCGGGTCAAGTGTCATTGGAACGTGTTTGATATGTTAAATAAATGCTTTTGGTAAAGTTTGGTGTAAAACGGAAGTCGTATAGGTCGTTTATAGCGAAAACGGAATGGAAACGAAAGGTATTTTGGAAGTTGCAGGCCTCTAACCGGAGGTTAGGAAGGTTGGGAAAAACTCCCATTTGATCAGAAGGTCTGGACCGTGGCGGTTTGGACTCAAACCAGCGGTTCAGACCCATTTTGGGGCCCAAACCGGCGGTTGGGAAATCTCAGCCGGCGGTTTGGCAAAAGTTTTAGATTTTGGTAATTTTCGAAAAATCGTATCTCTTAAACCGTAAGTCGTCACGGGTCGTGCCACCCGTCGTTTTGAAGGTAATTGGGTGTACTTTCATTTAAAAATAGTCTCAAGTCCTGAAGGTGTACCGATGTTTGTCAGTTGTCAAAAGAGTGTCAGTATGTCCGTAAAAGTTAAGCATTTTTGCGTAAAAAGTTTTAATTTTTGGTCTAAGCGGGCACGGGGTGTAACACATACAAATAATTCTAACATTTTAGAAGCATGCATCATTTAGACTATACCACGAAAAAGCTCAATGAATGTCAATTAAAGACAAGATCTATCTAACACCATGTATTAAGAATGACATATCGTGAGTTAACAAGAACCATGTTAATCTTGTGAAATATCATATAACAGGTATCATGCGAATCATGTTATCTTCTAGTAGCATGAAACATATATAAGCATGTAAACAAAACCTTTCAAAGGTTTACACATTTGATTATCAATCAAATAATTACCATGATAACGTCAAGACACTTAAACATATCAAACACATAACATGTAATCAACACACATGTAATGTAAGTGATTTAACTAAGAAAAATCACATCTACTACTGAATTGATTAATATTACTAAGACAAAGATAAAATATCATATTTTAATACTTACTTTAGGCAAGTATAGGAATAAAGATTTTTCAAGTTGGAGAATGAATATGAGACTATTACTAGCGGTGCTTAATTCAGGCTAAATACGACCATTTTTACGGGTGATTCCACATACCCAACTTCTCTGCTGGAAGCAATTTAACCGGGTTAAATTGAGTTTCTAGTGCAATAATTTCTCTAGTAGTCATTCTTATGTCTGAAAAATGGGAATTCCTATTTTTTGCCCATTAAAGTATAAAAAGGTGATAATTCACCAAGACATGACTTAATGAGACTCAACTATATCTATTAAAACTAAGGTGATGAAGATGTCATGTTGTACACAGAAATTTGACAAATATGTGTCAACAGATTTTAATCTTTGTGTTTGGAATCTAAGGTTGAATGATCTAAAGGGTGACATCTTTTATGTTGAGTTTAAGTATGTGTTATGCAAGTGATGTGAACATCTAAGATCAAGAGATGTGTTTGAGAACGTTTTCAAGAAAGTTCTTTGGAACAAGTATCTAAGTAAAGTTACCAACTTTAATAGATCTTGTGTATGCTTCGGAGATGTGGATATGCACAAGATTTGACCAAGGTTTGGTTATGATGTACGCTTGAAGGGAAATAGATACATAAAGTATCTTTCAACAAATAAGATTATCATGCTTATAAAAACAAGTATGACAAGATGAGGGGGACAGTTCATAGAACTTGTAGGTGTAATGAAATCTCTTGTAACATAACCATTTATGTTGCAAGGAGAGAATGATGCATAGGATATACATTATCCTAAACGCATGATTTCTAAGGCATGATGTTTTCCCAAACATCATGTTTTCCTAAATGAATCCAAGGAGTTTGATAGTCCTAAATAAACTTGGGGATGACACGAAGAATTCACTTGAGTTTCTTATGTATTCTCCTCAAGAGTAATTGTTACTTGGGGTGCATGAGGTTGTCTTTGAGATTTTGCATTTTAACATATGTTATTAAAATATTGATTTGAGACATGAGCAGAAGCTTGGTGACAAAGTATTACTAATACTTTGATTACTTGTGAAAGTTGTACTACTTAAACCTAGTGTAAATGAATGTGAGCTTCATGCTCATTTGATGTTGAAGGTTCTAATCCTATAGGTGGTAAAGTGTTTGGACAAAGGGCTTTTTGAGCAATGCACTCAATGGATTGAAATGATAATAAGGATTGTGGTGATGTAGGGGTTTGTTGTGCTATGAAGGTACTTAGGTTTTATGGATGTTGAAAACAACAATGATGGAGACTAATTCTTGTGATCCATAGGAAGGTACAACTAGTGTGTGATGTGATCTGAAGCTTAGGGCCTGAGATATATCATAGAGGTGAATGTGACAGGATGATGGTGAAAGTACAAGTGTACATGAATGTTGAAGATGACAAGAATGGATACTGATTCTTGTGGTTTACTAGTGGATGAAGTGCTTAGTTATGTTTGTGAAACCTAGGGGCTAAATGGGATGAAGAACAAATGTTCTAGTCATGATAGGATAAGTGTTTTAACATACGTTGTTAAAATACTTGTGAGTTGATTGTTTCGGATATGACTTTTAATGACTACAATCGTAAGTCAGATATACTTGAATATTTCGAACGAAATACTTAAGTTGTCAATCCTACTTGGAGAAAAGGATGACAAGACTTGATAATTACATCTATAACCTAAGTGTGAGTTATGATGACAAGACATGTTAACCAAGTAAGGCAACATATGTGAATACTGGACAATATCTATAGTCAACAGTTGGACTTGTGATCTATGATATTTTTGCCAACAGTGAGTTCGGACTTGTTAGGAGGTTGTCAATTTACAAATCAAACTAATGGATAAGTAAAGGACAAGTGGATGCAGTGAATGTGTGTAATGAACACAAATACTCAGTGGTTCACGAAAAAGGGTACTTTGGAGTATTTTTATGAAATTTGAAACTGTGATTGGATATGATTATCCTATTGGTGTAAGTAAGATGTCCTAATCCTAATATGAGTGAATTATCAGTGAAAAGAATCCTAGTGATGAAAGTGAGCGATCTTGAGTGAGGAATTTAAACGAAAGTTTAAAGATCAAACTTTTTGTTCTGGCGGAACCAAAGTACTACACTGGCGGAACCCTATTTTAGGTTCCGCGTGATCCGTTGGTTAAATTTTGGATGCACCAAAACTTTCAACAGACGGAACCATAAATTTGGTTCCGCCATTTCCGTCAGATGGTGTTTCTTAACAGGGAGCATGTCAAAATACTCGAAACCCGTTCAATTCCTGAAAATTGTTCTAAGGCATATTTACCTACTTAGTTGTGATAGATTAAAACCAAAAACACAAGTTCTAACACACGTTTGCACATAGATCAATCTGATGATAATAACTTACCATAAATGGATGTTAAGCCAAACAGTGGCTTAAACATGAAAAATCAAGTGCTATCGTCCTGCATTGTCACGGTTAGTTCACATGAACATTCAAAGATAAGTTTCTATCCTATGACAAGACAAATACATTAAACATCATGATTAGAAGCAACTGTACCAAACACCTTTTTCAAAGATACTACATGTTTACACATTTTAATACTTGAGCTAGAGTATGTGCAGGACAATACTTTTCAAGACACTAAACTAGTTTCACTCAGCTCACATTTCTAAGTAAGTTATGCAAAGTTTTCACATAACATATGCAAACAAAAATATCTAAGTCTATAAGTGAAACAAACACAGTTTATCAACTTAGGGCACAAGATCTAGCAAAAGTCCTATTGTGCATCAAACAAGCAATTGATAAACAAGCAAATAATTATCATGGAAAAACACTTATATATTACCTATCAACAAATGCAATCACAATTACCAACAGGCAAATAACATGTATGCAAATAGCTTAGAACAGATAGTCAGATAGCATAGCATAAATGAAAAGATACTTTTTGTCATTTTGTATTTAAACATGACGATATACATCAAGCTTGATTTGTTTCCTTTATATTACCAAATTCTTTATTTTAAAAAGAAATCATATCAATGTTCAAAGTATACCAACTTACATTGCCTGACGTAAAAGTTTAAGTTACTGTGTCAAAATGAAACTTAATATTTTGGACAGGTTGTAGTATTTGATTTGTTTTACCTACTTCAATTTAGATTTAGGCTATGAGATTATTTTTTAATGAAAGTAGACTTAATTCCCTTCAAAATGATAGGTGGCGCGACTTCTACGGACTTACGGTCAATTAGTTATGAATTTTTTAAGTTGGACAAAAACTGTATACTATAGTGACGGATTTCGCGGATCCTTTTTGAGGGTTCCGCCATTTGTAACAAAGGGATCCGTGGGTGTCTGTGACAAATTCTCCTAAACTCGTATTTTGACAGAGAGAAAACGTGTAGGACTTGCCAGACTTAATATTAAACATATATTTACACATATTTAACAACATTTCTACTTACGTGACTTATCTAAACATTACGGAGGTGATATTTCAACTAAATTAATAGTTATCCCAAACGCTCCTTTAAAACCCGTGTTTTTCGTAAATTAGCTTTACGCACACAATTTGACACTTCATCTTTTTAAGAAATCTTTTCTTTTGATTTTCCAAAGACATCTTCAAACTTGTATACAAAGTAATATTGTAAAACCCAAAATTTCGGAACATGTAAAATACCCAGAATACCCTTTGATCTCAAATTCAAAAAAAGACGTTTAAGCATTAAGACATTTCATCTAGAATATAACCTAAGTATCTAACTGTGAATAATTGAACGAATAAAAGTAATAAGATAATAAAGACTTATGATAAAACGAATGGTACACATCTAATTATCATCACACGCCTACATACATGTTTTGGTTAAGGTCCATTTTATTTTTAACTTTTGTACACAACTTACACTATCCAAAATTAAGCATGATATCTTTTAAAATTGGAAGGGAAGATTTGTTCCAATCTTCCCCTAAAAAACCCTACACAAATCCGGCCTCCCTCCCCCTATAATCTCACGATTTGTTTCTTCCTCACCAAGATAATCACACACAAAATAAAACCTAAAAACCCTAAAACCTCCCAAGTTCGGCCGCCTCTTCTTTTGGTTCTTCCTGTTCGATTCTAACCGCAAGCAAGGAACGTGGGTGTGATCGTGGGTTTGCTGCAAGATTGATAAGGTTTTGATCGTGGGTTGCTGCGAGTTTGATAAGGTTTTGATCGTGGGTTTGTTCTAGTCGAAGGTGGTAGGAGACGTGTGGTGTTCTTGGCATTCTTGATCCTTGTTCGTTCGGTTCAATCACCAAGGGTAACGTATCATCTTGTTTTTGTTTCCCTCGTTTTGATTACCTTCTCTTATCATATAACATATTGCTAAAAAGCTTATATGAATCGGCTTAATGCTTATACACATATACGAATGAAACCTTACATGAAATCATAAGAATCACACATAAAATAATGAATTAGGGTTAGGGTTTTTGATGGAATTTCGTGGGTGATCTTGGTGGGATATAGAGAACATGTTATTTGATGTCTAAAATACAGATCTTATGAGTTATGAGGGTCTTGGATGAGTTGGGTGCGTAAACATGTGTTATAGTGTCTAAAAGAAATTCTGGATTTGAGACAGCATGTATACCTGAATTTGTGAACGAGTTGTGTCATGATATAAAATGGTTTGGTTCGGTTTCTTTTCATGAAAACTTAGTTTTATGTCTTTGTAGAGTTCTCCAATTGATTTGGAGTGAATTCGAGTTGATTTGGTCGTGTTTTTGATTTTTGTGTGATTAAGTGTTGAAGCTGAACTCGGGATTCTAAAAATCAGTCCACTTTGCCGATTTTTTCATTTTCAAACCATGAGGATTTGGGTCATGAAACTCTCCAGTATTTAACTTATAAATGTTTAGTAATGTCATGAATTTTTGGGGATTTTTCCTGGATGTATTGGTGGGTCGTTCAAGTGGATACTTTCTGGGTACAACAACAGGTAGATTTTCTGGGCTGTCTGAGTTGGATTATTTTTGGCACGGGGTTAACCTAACTAATAAATTATGGGAAAAATCATGTGAGTTCTAAAGATATTGAAGTATCTGTGTGAATTTTGTGGATTTTATTTTAGAGTTCTGATGTGGTACAAAAATTCGTAACGTGGTGACCTGTTTATGGGTAAAAGCTGTTAATATAACTAAAAAGCTAAATAAGTGTGTAACTTAATCAAAAAGGGTAAAATTGATCATAAGCTATAATCCTTACATTAATTTGATATTCAAGAAGTAACTAAGATGCTTAAACACTTTTCATAACTCAAATTAATATGAGACATGACTATAATTAGTAAGTAAACTAAACAATGACCATTTGTAAACCCTAATTAGAATAAAAGTAACCCTAAGATACTAATTATGAAAACTTACTAATTCGGGAAACCTGCTAAAAATAGAAAGTTACTTAAAATGGTTAACCTACTTAAAGTGGAAGGTTACTATAATTGGAAAGTTACTAAAAATAGAAAGTTACAAAAAAAGGAAAGTATACTAAAAAGAGTAACCTAATTCAAATGGACTTAATGTAATACTTGGTTATTGATCCGTATAGGTTCCGTGAAGCGGGAAGTGATCCTGTGTCTTGTGATTCATCTGTCTTTGTTTGCTTTTGCTGTTGAATAAGGTACATATATTCTGACCTTATCTCTTAAGGTTTCTCATGATTCGTTCACCACTGTTTGATATTAGTTTTGATTATGATACCGTTGATCTGAGCCTTCTTATTATGGCTTTCTTATATGATCTATGCCTTTGCTATGTTCCCTTAGATTTGTGAACCTTAATGGTGAACCTTTGCTTTTATCCTTTGCCATGAACCTTTGCCTTGAACCTTTGATATGAACCTTTGACATTTGGACTTTGATTATGACTCTTTGATGACTTAGACATTTGACTTTGATATGATATGGCATTTGAACCCTTCAGTTTGATACCCGAGCCAAATTTGTTTCCTAGCCATGAAGGTAACATGGCCGTGTCATTGATGCACCAATGGCATGACTCTAGTGTGGTTGAGTGATGTTCCATACCGTCCCATTTTGATTATGATATGTGCACTTATATTTGATATGGCCAATATGATTTGTTCGGGGGCGTATGGATGCATCCTAGGTTTGATTTGTATTTGATGGATATGACATGATATGATATTATATGATATGTTCGGTGACTGATGCATGGGTGCAATCTACGTCTTTCACATGTTTGGGAGCTAGCTACTCCATGGTTACTATGATATTTGATATGATTTGTTTGGGCTCGTGGTTTGATTACTGGTCTTCCATTGCACTTTGATATTCATTCGTTTATGCCTTATGCTTTTCCCAATGCACCATACTTTATATGTTCGTTCCTTATCTTTTGGTTTCGTTTATATATATCTGTTCACTGGGCTTTTTAAGCTCAGCCGCATTTCTTTTCCTACGGCAGGTTTTAGTAGGAAGCTGGGTTATGAGTGGAGAGTACTTTTGGACTTAGAAGACTACACTGTTAGTGCAAGCAGTCTCGTTTGTTTTGATTGATGACAAACATGTAACTTGGTACATAACGTAAAATGTACGAGTTACTTGTAATCATATCTTGTCTCAACATACATTCAACACCTCTCAAGTCCTCGTATGATACAACTCAGGTTCGTACATGTTTGTTATGTGGCATTATGATCAAACCCTTAACAAACCGTTTAGAATGTTTAAAATATGGCTAGGTCATTAAGTATTTTAAAAAGGCTAACTATTCTACTTAGAACCTCATTTGTCATGTTTCCTAAGATAAATAGGATAAGTACACTTTAGGTGTCAAAATAACATGATACATATTGGTAAACATATATTAGTTAAGCTAGTAGATACATGCTACATGATCACTAGGATACATGTTACATACATATATACATTTAGATTATTTACATTTTAAATCTTAAAATGGAAATATACACATGACATCATGGCATACCTCATTAGAAAATCTTAGGAAGATTTGAAATATATTTTGGAAATATTCTTAAGTAACAAAGTTGACTTTGGTAGATATGGAAAGATTTAGGTAATATCTTGTATAGATCTTCAAGCTACTAAGTTGACTTTGAAAGATCTTGATGTGACTTGACAAAGATATGGAAAGATTGTGCAAGATTTGGAAAGATTTGGAAATCTATTAGCTGGCCTGCACCGACGGATCCAAAGCCATACACTGGCGGATCCAATTTATGGGATCCGCCGGATCCATCACTTGTTCATTTAGTTTGCCTATAAATAGAAGCTCATTGTTTGCCCATAGTTTTAAGCTATTAGAAGACACATTCCCTTTACTCTTTTCACACACTTAGATCATTAGAAAACCATGTAGATCCATACATTAATCACTCTTAACATAATGATCATCATGTTACTAACTTTCATTATGTTGTAAGCATACATTGTTAGTGATCCTGTGAAGCAAGCTCAAGATCATGAGACATCATCCATAGCATACTTCCTGATCCACCAAGAAGATTTCTCATTTGAGAAGCTCATGTAGATCTCACTTGCATACATGAAGATCCATCACAACAAGTTTAGGGAGCTTGTGATCTTCATACATTGAAGGCTTCCTATCAATGGAAGTTCACTTAGATTAGCCATTCATATCCATGACCCATTTATGTCATGGATCATCATTGTAATCCATTCATATTAGATTAGGTGGTTTATATGTGTGTGCCATAAAACACAAGGTTTCTATGTTGGGCCATAAAACATAGCGGGAGTGGTTATACCCGTGTAAAGAACTCGGTATCTAGCTTAGTACCGGAAAAAGGTTAAGCGACGTAGGGAGTGGTTGTACCCTTGCTAAAGAACTCGACATCTAGCTTAGTGTCGGTAATTGTATAGGCGACGTTAGGTTGGTTCTACCTTGAACTAGAACCCGGTATTTAGCTTTGTACTGGAAAAAGTGTAAGCGACGTGTGTGTAAGGTTTTCTCCGCCGAGAAGGGAGCTTGTTGATCTAGTGAAGTAACTCTCGAGTTGGGTACTCGGGGAGTGGAGTAGGGCGGAGAGGAGCTCCGTGACCGAACCACTATAAATCATCTTGTTCGGTTTGCGCTTTCTTTTACTTATCGCTTTACTTTATGTTTGCATTATATATGTTTGCTTGTGTTGTGATTTGTTGATCATACATATGTGACAACTTGGTTAAGTGTATACTGATCATAAACTACACTTAACATCTTTCATATTAGAACAAGCTTAGACGGAAATTTGATACAACAAGTTTTAAGATTTTAAAACGGAAAACGTATTCACCCCCCCCCCCTCTACGTTTTCACAATTGGTATCAGAGCCACGTGGCTCTCATTTTCAAAACAAATGGTTTTTAAAATGAAGTACGATCCATGTATCAAATTACCATTGAAGCAGAATGTAATATGAAAAATGTTTCACAAAGTATACTTAGAAATTTTGTTGTTAAATATTACTTTGTATACAAGCTTGAAGATGTCTTTGAAAAATCAAGAGAAAAGATTTCTTAAAAAGATTAAGTGTCAAATTGTGTGCGTAAAGCTAATTTATGAAAAACACAGGTTTTAAAGGAGCGTTTGGAATAGCTATTAATGTAGTTGAAAAATCTCTTCGTAAATGTTTAGATAAGTCACATAATTAGAAATGTTGTTAAATATGTGTAATATATGTTTGATATTAAGTCTAGCAAGTTCTACACGTTTTCCTTATGTCAAAATACGAGTTTAGGTGAATCTGGTACAGGTCCCGTAGGATCCAAATTACACTAAGGGCGGATCCCTCAAAAAGGATCCGCCAGATCCGTCTGTTCAGTGTACAATTTTTGTCAAACTTCAAAAAATCATAACTAATTAACCGTAAGTCTGTAGAAGTCGTGCCACCTATCATTTTGAAGGGAATTAAGTCTACTTTAATTTAAAAATAATCTCATATCCTAAATCTTAATTGAAGTAGGTAAAATAAATCAAATACTACAACCTATTCAAAATATTAAGTTTCATTTTGACACAGTAACTTAAACTTTTACGTCGGGCAATGTAAGTTGGTATTCTTTAAACATTGATATGATTTCTTTTGAAACTAAAGAATTTAGTAATATAAAGGAAACAAATCAAGCTTGGCATACATCATCATATTTAAACGCAAAGTGACAAAAAGTATCTGTTCATTTATGCGATGCTATGTGACTATATGTTCTAAGTTATTTGCATACATGTGATTTTCCTGTTGGTAATTGTGATTGAATTTGTTGATAGGAAATACATAAGTGTTTTTCCATGACGATTATTTTCTTGTTTATCAATTGCCTGTTTGATGCACAATAGGACTTTTGCTAGATCTTGTGCAATAAGTTGATAAACTGTGTTTGTTTCACTTATAGACTTAGATACTTTTGTTTGCATATGTTATGTGAAAACCTTGCATAACTTACTTAGGAATGAGAACTAAGTGAAACTAGTTTAGTGTCTTGAAAAGTATTATCTTGCACAAACTTTAGCTCAAATTTTAAAATGTGTAAATATGTAGTATATGTGAAAATGGTGATTGGTGCATTTGCTTCTAATCATAATGTTTAATGATTGTGTCTTGTCATAGGATAGAAACTTATCCTTGAATAATCGTATGAACTAACCGTATCATGCAGGACGATAACACTTTGATGTTATCAAGTTTCCGTGTTTAAGCCACTATTTGGCTTAACATCCATTTATGGTAAGTTATTATCATCAGATTGATCTATGTGCAAACGTGTGTTAGAATATATGTTTTTAGTTTTACTCTATCACATATTAGTAGTTACATATGTTTTAGGAGAATTTCCAGGATTTGAGCGGGTAACGCAAAATATGCATATCTCTCTGTTAAGAATTAGGACTTCCACATGGCGGATATGACGGATCCCAAATTTTGGTTCCGCCTGTTGTACACTTTGGCTCCGCCATTCCTCACCCTGCGGATTCTGCGAAACCCAAATATGGGATCCGCACTTGTTGTCGATTGGATCCGTCAGTCTCAACAGTAACTTTTTCAAAATTCCCGACTAATCCCGATCCTTAGATTATTGATTCTAGTTCTTAGGATTCTTATCACTGATGTTCACTCAAATTAGGATTAGGACATCTCACCAAACACCAAATAGGATAATCATATCTAATCACAGTTTCAAATTTCATGAAAATGCTCCAAGGTACCTTTTCGGTAAACCACTGAGTATTTGTGATCATTACACACATTCACTGCATCCTCCCATCCTTTACTCATTCGCTAGCTTGATTTGTAAATTGACAACTTGCAAACTAATCTAGACTCATTGTTTACATATATATCATAGATTACAAACCCAACTCATGACTGTGGATATTGTCCAGTTTTCACATATGTTGCCTTACTTGGTTAACATGTCATTCTTCAAGACGATTATGATTTACATCGAGTCATAACTCACACTTAGGTTATAGATGTATTATCAAGTCTTATCTCAACAAAGTAGGATTGACAACTTAAGTATTTCATCCGAAATATTCAAGTAAATTTGACTTACGATTGTAGTCATTAAAAGTCATATCCGAAATAATCAACTCCCAAGTATTTTAACAACGTATGTTAAAACACTTATCCTGTCTAGAACATTTGTTCTTCACATTCAGTCCCTAGGCACTTCATCCACTAGTGAACCACAAGAATCATTATTCATTCTTGTCATCTTCAACATTCATGAAACTTAAGTACACTTGTACTTTCACCATCATCCCATCGCATTCACTTTTGTGATATGTCTCAGCCCTTAAGTTTTAAATCAACCACTAGTTATACCAACCAATGGATCATAAGAGTTAGTCTTCATCCTTGTTGTCCTCAACATCCATAATTGAACAAACCCCTACAACACCACGATCCTTACCATCATTGAGTGCATTGCTTAAAAAGCCCTTAGTCTAAACACTTATATCAAATCAAGTATGCGTTAAACATATTCAACCATACTTTATCTCCTATAAGATTAGAACCTTCAAATGAGCATGATGTTCACATTCAATGTTTATCATTGTTTACTAGGTTTAAGTAGTACAACTTTCACAAGTAATTAAAGTATTAGTAATACTTCGTCACCAAGCTTCTGCTTATATCTCAAAATCAATATTTTAACAACATATGTTAAAATGCAAAATCTCAAAGACAACCTCATGCACCCCAAGTAACAATAACTCTTGAGGAGTATACATAAGAAACTCAAGTGTATTCTTCGTGTCATCCCCAAGTTTATTTAGGACTATCAAACACTTTGGCTTCATTTAGGAAAACATAATATTTGGGAAAGCATCATGCCTTAGAAATCATGCGTTTAGGATAATGTATATCCTATGCATCATTCTCTCCTTGTAACATGAATGGTTATGTTACAAGAGATTTCATTACATCTCATCTGCAAGTTCTATGAACACATCTATTGGTCTTAGATAATCATTTCACATAATTAAACTCAACATAAAAGATGTCTCCCTTTAGATCATTCAATCTTAGATTCCAAACACAAAGATTAAAATCTGTTGACACATATTTGTCAAATTCCCGTGTATAACATGACATCTTCATCACCTTAGTTTTAATAGAAATAGTTGAGTCTTATTAAGTCAAGTATTGGTGAATTATCTTTAAAATTACTTGCATTAGGAATATTAATCAAAC
This sequence comes from Artemisia tridentata subsp. tridentata, assembly GCA_021014915.2. NCBI lineage: Eukaryota > Viridiplantae > Streptophyta > Magnoliopsida > Asterales > Asteraceae > Artemisia > Artemisia tridentata. Next base: position 187,136,566 of record CP139506.1, on the reverse strand, counting down.
AATTAGTAGATGTGATTTTTCTTTAAAATTACTTGCATTACACTTACATGTGTTGATTACATGTTATTTGTTTGATATGATTTAGTATCTTGATGTTATCATGATTGATAGTCAAATGTGTAAACCTTCAAAAGGTTTTGTCTGCATGCTTATATATGTTTCATGCTACTAGATGTTAACATAATTTGCATGATACTTGTTATATGATATTTCACAAGATTAACATGGTTCTTGTTAACTCACGATATGTCATTGTTAAATGGTATTAGATAGCTCTTGTCTTTAGTTGACATTCATTGAGCTTTTTCGTAGGATAGCCAAAATGATGCATGCTTCTAAAATGATAAAATCATTTGCATGAACCTGTTGTTTCATTACTTTTATTTGCCATGTGTGCACCTATATGTCTAAGTGATTTTTGGTATGATGAACATTTAGAAGTCATTTTATTTTACACATAGATCATTGTGTTAATTAATGGGTAAGTATGCTTAAGTGACTAAGCCTAACTTTAAAACAATTTCACAATGTAGTATCTTAAACAATGTCATGCTATGATTATTTGTCTTGATGCTATGTGGTAACTTTTAGTCTAGTAGTCAAATATAATGTTTTGTTTAACATCTTTGTCTTATAGGTTGATAACAAATTATTTGTTATCTTAATTTGTTATGCTTATTTTGCATAATTGTTATCTCTTTATTGCTACTTAGATTAGTAATATGTTTATGGGATCCTTTCACTTGCATATAGTGTTTAAAGCTAATAGGATTAAGTTTTAGAGGTTTGAAATTTGTGTTTGGATATCTTTCAACATACCTCTCTCCAAATCATATTGGTGCTTCCGCTTTCCTAACAACATCTCCATCATCCTTTAGTTATAACAATACACCTTCCAAGAGGAAACCACATGCCTCGTCGTGCGATCATCTTGCATTGATAGAGAAGAGCTACATAACTTCGAGGATGAAGTTCTTAGTATGCTAAACAACATCCGCAAAAACATTGCTAAGCTCATCGCTTACATTGTCATTCGTAAGTCAATACAGTACACATATCTCTTAGATCCTCAAATACCGACATGTAGGTTCACACCATTCATTTGAAATCAGTTCACGCAATCATAAGTGTGTCAAACCCTCTTAACCCAACATCACAGTCTTGTTCCAATACCTCGTCAAGTGAAAAATACATCAAGTGTTTGACAAACCTCTTAAACGTGAACCATTAAGTCTCTTTAGACTTTGACTAGGATTAGTGAAACCAAATCAGTAGTTATAAATAAATAGACCTTAGCATGAACCTTCGTTTGATCAAAAATGACAAAACATGACCAAACCTATTCTGGTCTCACGGAACCCTTGGATAAGACGGACGAAACCAAAATTTTGGTTCCGCCCAATCCGCGGGTACTAGGCTCAGTTTTCAACCTTTTAAAATAGACAACCCTCTCATAACCGAGTCTAGGATTTACTTTCATGTCTTCATTATCTAGAATAACTTCATTATCCAGAACTCCTTCATTGTCTAGGAACACCACCATAGGATCTCATGCTTTTCATTTTTTTGATACTTATCAAGCACGTCATTGTCAGTGCAAACAGAACCATCACTCTCAACACATTGGTCCAATCAACTCTCTCATCATATGATGTCATTTTCATTTTCATATAGGTATATGGAATCTCTATTCCTAAGTGATCATTGTATTCACTTCCTTCATTTGAGCATTTATCATCTTTGGTAGATGATAATATCATAACCTTAACCGTCTTTATTACTCTTATAGCATTTGCTATACATTAGAGTTTCTGAATTCATTGCATTCATTATAACCACCACATTCCATCACCTCTTTCACTAATCATCATCCCCATGGATTAGCGAAAAACATACTTGCATCAATCTTTTGTTATCAAGTTATCACTAGTAAACTAACACCAACACTAGGATCACTCATATCCTCATCATAGGCACTGTTTTGTAGGAATATACTCTTGTAATTCTTATTAGAAGATTACACTCTTTGTAACATGGGTTACTAGGTAATCACGATTGATATCACAATCGGTACGCTGCATCATTTTTTTTATTAGACAATCACAATTGGCAAGTTGTTTGTGATTAGATTATTGATATGTTGCATAATATTTTTCCTTGAGATAAAATATATTGCACTAACCATTTCATTGTAGGTTCATCATCATATACGCTCGATCGTATATAGCTTACTCATCATAGGATGAAGTTTGCATCAATTATTTTTCTTCTTTTATAGGTTCATCTTGACGCCCTAGAGCAAGGGGAGTTTTCGTCAAGCATTTTTTTTTGATGCATCATATATACGCATTGGTGTATATCACATACTTGTCCTTGGACAAATATTGTTTTATACTAACCTTTATTTTGTAGGATTCTTCATCCTTGGATCATATACGTCGGTACCCTAGCAACGGGAAGTATAGATCGAAGGGGAGTATATCATATACTAACTCATCATTTTTGTCATTTCTCATCGTTGAACCGTATACGTTGGTACTCTAGCAATGAGTATACATCAAGGGGGAGCATATCATAGTCTAACTATTTGTTTTGTAGGATCATGCATCATATCATACTCTTGAATTGTATACGTTGGTACTCTAGCAATGAGGAGTATACATCCAGGGGGAGCATTTCATATTCTAACAATTAATTTTGAAGGTTCATACATCATATCCTTGTTACTCCAATTAGGGGGAGTATTAATCAAGGGGGAGCTTTAAATTTCTCATAATCGCATTCCGCTACGCATATCTTCTTTTTGTTTCGACAAAAAGGAGGAGATAGGTCAACATAGTCCAACATTGCTTACCCACATGTATCGTTGGCTATATGCATTTCATTCATCATGCATTTTTCATATATATTCTTTTTATGTTGCACATCACTAACCTTGATGTAGGTTAAGAGTCTAGTTTGATCCATGGATACGCTAACAACCTAGGGGACGCAACAACCATAGGAGATTGGAGTAGTCTATTTCACTTCACTAGGGATGATGCAAGCTCACCATTTTGGGGAGAAATGAAGTTAACTCCAAGTACACACCCTTTTTGCTTCGACAAAAGGGGGAGAAAGGTGTAAACGGAGAAAGTAATAGGCTAGAAGAGTTGAGAAAGGTGTAAACGGAGAAGGTAATGTTAAAGGTAGTACGGACACAAGTAACTTTTTATATTTTACTTTCTATCACGTTTACATATTTTGTCATCATCAAAAAGGGGGAGATTGTTAGTGCAAGCAGTCTCGTTCGTTTTTATTGATGACAAACATGTAACTTGGTACATAACGTAAAATGTACGAGTTACTTGTAATCATATCTTGTCTCAACATACATTCAACACCTCTCAGTCCTCGTATAATACAACACAGGTTCGTACATGTTTGTTATGTGGCATTATGATCAAACCCTTAACAAACCATTTAGAATGTTTAAAATACGGCTAGGTCATTAAGTATTTTAAAAAGGCTAGCCATTCTACTTAGAACCTCATTTATCATGTTTCCTAAGATAAATAGGATAAGTACACTTTACGTGTCAAACTAACATGATACATATTGGTAAACATATATTAGTTAAGCTAGTAGATACATGTTACATGATCACTAGGATACATGTTACATACATATATACATTTAGATTATTTACATTTTAAATCTTAAAATGGAAATAAACACATGACATCATGGCATACCTCATTAGAAAATCTTAGGAAGATTTGAAATATATTTTGGAAAGATTCTTAAGTAACAAAGTTGACTTTGGTAGATATGGAAAGATTTAGGTAATATCTTGTATAGATCTTCAAGCTACTAAGTTGACTTTGAAAGATCTTGATGTGACTTGACAAAGATATGGAAAGATTGTGCAAGATTTGGAAAGATTTGGAAATCTATTAGCTGGCCTGCACCGACGGATCCAAAGCCATACACTGGCGGATCCAATTTATGGGATCCGCCGGATCCGTCACTTGTTCATTCAGTTTGCCTATAAATAGAAGCTCATTGTTTGCCCATAGTTTTAAGCTATTAGAACACACATTCCCTTTACTCTTTTCACACACTTAGATCAGTAGAAAACCATGTAGATCCATACATTAATCACTCTTAACATAATGATCATAATGTTACTAACTTTCATTATGTTGTAAGCATACATTGTTAGTGATCCTGTGAAGCAAGCTCAAGATCATGAGACATCATCCATAGCATACTTCCTGATCCACCAAGAAGATTTCTCATTTGAGAAGCTCATGTAGATCTCACTTGCATACATGAAGATCCATCACAACAAGTTTAGGGAGCTTGTGATCTTCATACATTGAAGGCTTCCTATCAATGGAAGTTCATTTAGATTAGCCATTCATATCCATGACCCATTTATGTCATGGATCATCATTGTAATCCATTCATATTAGATTAGGTGGTTTATATGTTTGTGCCATAAAACACAAGGTTTCTATGTTGGGCCATAAAACTTAGCGGGAGTGGTTGTACACGTGTAAAGAACTTGGTATCTAGCTTAGTACCGGAGAAAGGTTAAGCGACGTAGGGAGTGGTTGTACCCTTGGTAAAGAACTCGACATCTAGCTTAGTGTCGGTAATTGTATAGGCGACGTTAGGTTGGTTCTACCTCGAACTAGAACCCGGTATTTAGATTTGTACCGGAAAAAGTGTAAGCGACGTGTGTAAGATTTTCTCCGCCGAGAAGGGAGCTTGTTGATCTAATGAAGTAACTCTCGAGTTGGGTACTCGGGGAGTGGAGTAGGGCGGAGAGGAGCTCCGTGACCGAACCACTATAAATCATCGTGTTCGGTTTGCGCTTTCTTTTACTTATCGCTTTACTTTATGTTTGCATTATATATGTTTGCTTGTGTTGTGATTTGTTGATCATACATATGTGACAACTTGGTTAAGTGTATACTGATCATAAACTACATTTAACATCTTTCGTATTAGAACAAGCTTAGACGAAAATTTGATACAACAAGTTTTAAGATTTTAAAACGAAAAACGTATTCACCCCCCCCCCTACGTTTTCACATACACTTTGATAGCTATTCTGGATTAGAGATGACTAGAAGTGTTTACATTTTCAGACTTAGTATTTTATTGTTGTTCTCATCTGTAACCTTGAACTTCAGATTTTTCCTTTGTAACCTTTGAGATTCCTTTGTATTACTAATTGTATGTTTATGTTTGCTTTGATATGACATCATAATGTAATACTTCTACCCTTATCGGGTTGGGGTGTTACAATTATGGTATCAGAGCCCAGGCTGCGACTTGTAGTACATTAAACTTTGACCTGTGAAGTTTGGACCATTAAGTTTCCACTGTAGGCGCTCATAAGACACCCTTTGTGAATTTACTTTAGGATCTCCCTATAGGAACATAAGTTATTGCTGGTGAGGAATGGGTAGACTAGAATAGCTATGTAAGTAGCATTGCTTCCGCATCACTCTGATTCGTGCCTCTGCCCTTAGTTTTGCCTTATAAGAACATTGTTTCAGAAGTTGGAAAGTTATGTTCAACCTAAGTTTAGTAACCAAGTAAGTTTACAATGCCTCGGGAACTACATGGATACCTTACACCATTTAAGTTTCACTCTCTGATTTTGATCACCATTTTCGATTTGTTTGATTAACAGTTCGATACCTTTCCGACCATCCCGAAGGTCACTTAACCGTAATGTGTTTGACACATTCTGTAAATTCATTACATATGCTGGATATAATGTATCATCTGATACTACTCAGTTCTGCGTAATCCATTACTACTCCTATGAGAACTCTGGTAACTATTAACCATGAATATATGGAGATTTGTTCCCTCCCTTCGAATGATGAACTTTGTCTGCCAATCTGTTCCTTTGGAAGGATATGATGAAAATAATATCTCAGTATGGATTTGTTAACTAAGCATGATGATGCTGACAACTGATATCCCATACCTCTCATTTTGACAACCATGCGACCTTCGTATTACCAATGATACACACCCTACCTGCCACTTATGCTAAGAAGCTAAGCAAGATTCCAACACCTTGAACTGTTCGCTTATCTATCTCAACACTTTGATGAACCATGTACTTGACTCTGATATATGAACTATCCGTCTGGTTTAACGACCGTATTCGTTCTACGGATCGGTTTACTCTTGATATAATTGACTTTGAGGTCTTTTGGTTATGGATTGGATGGCTCTTCGTAAAGCTACCATAGACTACCGTATCTGAAATGTGATCTTTAACAATCTGCTTCACCCTACTTTTTTTATGATGACTCTCAACCGCTTAAATCTGTTAAGATTAATGTTGCTATGGAAGCACAGACCCCGATCTCATTTGATTGTCAAGTTTCTCCTGACACCTATTAGTATCCACCGTTGGAAGCTCTGGCATTGAAAGTATTTTGTTGTACGAAAATCTTCTGATGTTCTCTGATGAACCTCTTGGTATTCCCTCCTGCTTGGAAGGTAGAGTTGGCATTGAACTGATCTCAGTTGACGAAACCATGATGCCATAGAAGTTGAAAGATTGAAGGAGCTGGTGGAATATGATTTTGTTCACCCTAGTGCTTCTCTTGGGATGCTCCTGTTGGTTTATGAAAAAGAAAGAGGGAAGTATGCAGCGGCGTATCGACTATCGTGAACTTAACCGTATCACTATCCGTAATCATTATCCATTTCCGCGCGTCAATGATTGATTTGGTCTATCTTTGAAACTCCGTATCAGACGGCCTCATTTAGGTTTGAAGGACTGAAGAAGCAACCACAAGAACTTCTAAGAAGGGAGTTGACTAACTGAGAGTAACCTCCGTGAAACATTTCAGTTTTATTCGTGAAGAAGAAGATAGGTGATGTGAAGTAGATATGAAGTTTCCCTAAGACGATTCCTGAAGCTGCTTTCGTACTCATTATGATCATTATGAGTTTTAATGATGCCAATTGTATTGGCTAATAGAATCATGTTTTTCGCGAGTATTTGGACAAATTGTCATAGTATGACGTTGTGTTGTGTTCAGAGACGAAAGAGGAACATGGAGATCATTCTCGTATTAAGTTGAAATGACCCTTTATTCTAGAAGAGTATATTTGATTTGGCGTTCATAAGCTGCAGCAGATAGTACTACTATGGATCCCGAGAAGACTGAGTTGTCCACCGAATGAGCCAAGATCGACGAAAGTTACTGAAGTTAGAAATCTTACGGAAAAGTAGTGGAAGATGTTCACGACTGGCGTTACCATCAATGAAGCATATGAGAAGAGGAGAGACACTTGGGAGGGACTCGATTATACCTTATGCAGCACATGGAGATTTCAGCTTGGGCATCAATACAACCAGACTGTAGGAGACGAACTATTCAACCCAGAGTTGACAGTAGCGGTGTTTACATTGAAGATTGGAAGACATTCTTGCGAAGACGAAGGTGGTGGCAAACATAGAAGGAGAATGTAATCGAGTTGGCAAATTTGGAGTTGTGCTAGAAGACCTGTTGAAGACATGCAGTCTTGCTTCTCTATTCATTTTAGTTGTACTAAGATGAATTGAGAGCAGAAGCAGACTTGCGGATGGAGGGATTCACAGTGATCTTGTAAGAGATTCGCGTTACTACACCACAATTCCAAGAAGAGTTGCCGAAGGCTTGAGGAACCAGACTCAAGTTTATAATTCCTTTTCACCGTAGGATCAGATGTACAAGCATAGACAGACTACTCGGACTTGGAATAAATTTTGAAATTTTGTATTTGAATGGACAAATTTTGAAGCAGACATTTGGGTTTGGATGAGTTGATTCTGTGATGGATGAAGTTATCAATAACGTAATTCACTTCTGCTTAACCCCCATAAGCTTTCGTTACCTGATAATAAGATCCTTTGAATGATTTATGTTCCCTATTAGAAATTCCGTTATGTGTTCATTATGCGTTTGTTGGATGACGGTTTTGTTATGAGAACTTTGATGAATTGTGGAAGAACTGATGCTTTTGACGACGTGCTTCATTTGATGCTTACTAAGTTCCGTTACGTTATCTATACGATCTGTTTCTTTATTTTCGAATCCGTAATGATGTTTGATTCGGACCAACCCTAGGAGGTAGAAGGACTGTTAGGTGGTTAAGATAAGTTGCTTATTTCACGACTTGAGATAAAGTATGGTCATCCTGAGGGCATATTTATATGATGCTAGTATTATGACGTCTGGCCAACGTGATAATACTTACATCATATAACGTGCACTTATTGTGATCATAGGATATTTCGAGGAGTGCCTTAGAAGCCTTAGAATTTCTGATATCTGATTGAGACTTTAGGTTCATTCTACCTATACGCTTAATCTGCCTTCACCCTTATACGATTTGATACGTTTGGATACTCGACACGCGTTTGCTGACCTCTGTACTTCCGATAAGAATCTTAGGTCCTGTTGTAGAGCTTTCTGCCGTTTGATGTTATCAAACAATCTGTTTTCTGTCTGTATGGATTCGATCTGTTACTGTGAAGGAGTACACCTATGTTTTGCTATATATACGTCTCACATTCGATTAATCTGTTATGAATTAAGATATGAGATTTTGGATTCTAAGAAAACAAAACATGTCTGTTTATGAGAATACCTTTGAAAGGTTATATTGAAGACGAGACTATTTGAAATCTGAAGAGTTAAGCATATACATATTTCTGCGATTCGGTACGTTCTCATCTGATTTGTCTAATCAAATTCCACAGACGATATATCCGTCAAATCCTACGTATTCCCTGTATCTCTTCGGAGAGAATACAAATATCATCTGTTACGTTTGGTATATTATTCTTTTGATCTGGATTCAGTATGGTATGTCTTTTCTGAGGAAGCCGGCGCTATTTTGATCAACAAGATAGACTCATGAGAAACAAGTTATTCACATTTCCGTTCACGGTCCGTTGGTATTCCGTTTCGTTTCACCTCAATTTTCGAGGACGAAAATTTTTTTTTAGAGGGGAAGAATTGTAAAACCCAAAATTTTGGAACATGTAAAATACCCAGAATACCCTTTGATCTCAAATTCAAAAAAAGACGTTTAAGCATTAAGACATTTCATCCAGAATATAACCTAAGTATCTAACTGTGAATAATTGAACGAATAAAAGTAATACGATAATAAAGACTTATGATAAAACAAATTGTACACATCTAATTATCATCACATGCCTACATACATGTTTTGGTTAAGGTCCATTTTATTTTTAACTTTTGTACACAACTTACACTATCCAAAATTAAGCATGATATCTTTTAAAATTAGAAGGGAAGATTTGTTCCAATCTTCCCCTAAAAAACCCTACACAAATCCGGCCTCCCTCCCCCTATAATCTCACGATTTGTTTCTTCCTCACCAAGATAATCACACACAAAATAAAACCTAAAAACCCTAAAACCTCCCAAGTTCGGCCGCCTCTTCTTTTGGTTCTTCCTGTTCGATTCTAACCGCAAGCAAGGAACGTGGGTGTGATCGTGGGTTTGATGCAAGATTGATAAGGTTTTGATCGTGGGTTTGCTGCAAGATTGATAAGGTTTTGATCGTGGGTTGCTGCGAGTTTGATAAGGTTTTGATCGTGGGTTTGTTCTAGTCGAAGGTGGTAGGAGACGTGTGGTGTTCTTGGCATTCTTGATCCTTGTTCGTTCGGTTCAATCACCAAGGGTAACGTATCATCTTGTTTTTGTTTCCTTCGTTTTGATTACCTTCTCTAATCGTATAACATATTGCTAAAAATCTTATATGAGTCGGCTTAATGCTTATACACATATACGAATGAAACCTTACATGAAATCATAAGAATCACACATAAAATAATGAATTAGGGTTAGGGTTTTTGATGGAATTTCGTGGGTGATCTTGGTGGGATATAGAGAACATGTTATTTGATGTCTAAAATACAGATCTTATGAGTTATGAGGGTCTTGGATGAGTTGGGTGCGTAAACATGTGTTATAGTGTCTAAAAGAAATTCTGGATTTGAGACAGCATGTATACCTGAATTTTTGAACGAGTTATGTCATGATATATAATGGTTTGGTTCGGTTTCTTTTCATGAAAACTTAGTTTTATGTCTTAGTAAAGTTCTCTAATTGATTTGGAGTGATTTCGAGTTGATTTGGTCGTGTTTTTTATTTTTGTGTGATTAAGTGTTGAAGCTGAACTCGGGATTCTGAAAATCAGTCCATTTTGCCGATTTTTCATTTTCAAACCATGAGGAGTTGGGTCATGAAACTCTCCAGTATTTAACTTCTATATTTTTAGTGATGTCATGAATTTTTGGGGATTTTTCCTGGATGTATTGGTGGGTCGTTCAAGTGGATACTTTCTGGCTACAACAACAGGTAGATTTTCTGGGTAGTCTGAGTTGGAGTATTTTTGGCACGGGGTTAAAATAACTAATAAATTCTGGGAAAATTCATGTGGGTTCTAAAGAAATTTAAGTATCTGTGTGAATTTTTTTGATTTTATTTTAGAGTTCTGATTTGGTACAAAAATTCGTAACGTGGTGAGCTGTTTATGGGTAAAAGCTGTTAATATAACTAAAAAGCTAAATAAGTGTGTAACTTAATCAAAAAGGGTAAAATTGATCATAAGCTATAATCTTTACATTAATTTGATATTCAAGAAGTAACTAAGATGCTTAAACACTTTTCATAACTCAAATTAATATGAGACATGACTATAATTAGTAAGTAAACTAAACAATGACCATTTGTAAACCCTAATTAGAATAAAAGTAACCCTAAGATACTAATTATGGAAACTTACTAATTCGGAAAACCTGCTAAAAATAGAAAGTTACTTAAAATGGTTAGCCTACTTAAACTGGAAGGTTACTATAATTGAAAAGTTACTAAAAATAGAAAGTTACAAACAAAGGAAAGTATACTAAAAAGAGTAACCTAATTCGAATGGACTTAATGTAATACTTGGTTATTGATCCGTATAGGTTCCGTGAAGCGGGAAGTGATCCTGTGTCTTGTGATTCATCTGTCTTTGTTTGCTTTTGCTGTTGAATAAGGTACAGATATTCTGACCTTATCTCTTAAGGTTTCTCATGATTCGTTCACCGCTGTTTGATATTAGTTTTGATTATGATACCATTGATCTGAGCCTTCTTATTATGGCTTTCTTATATGATCTATGCCTTTCCTATGTTCCCTTAGATTTGTGAACCTTAATGATGAACCTTTGCTTTGATCCTTTGCTATGAACCTTTGCCTTGAACCTTTGATATGAACCTTTGACATTTGGAATTTGATTATGACTCTTTGATGACTTAGACATTTGACTTTGATATGATATGGCATTTGAACCCTTCAGTTTGATACCCAAGCCAAATTCGTTTCCTAGCCATGAAGGAAACATGGCCTTGTCATTGATGCACCAATGGCATAACTCTAGTGTGGTTGAGTGATGTTCCACACCGTCCCATTTTGATTATGATATGTGCACTTATATTTGATATGGCCAATATGATTTGTTCGGGGGCGTATGGATGCATCCTAGGTTCGATTTGTATTTGATGGATATGACATGATATGATATTATATGATATGTTCGGTGACTGATGCATGGGTGCAATCCATGTCTTTCACATGTTCGGGAGCTAGCTACTCCATGGTTACTATGATATTTGATATGATTTGTTTGGGCTCGTGGTTTGATTACTGGTCTTCCATTGCACTTTGATATTCATTCGTTTATGCCTTATGCTTTTCCCAATGCACCATACTTTATATGTTCGTTCCTTATCTTTTGGTTTCGTTTATATATATCTGTTCACTGGGCTTTTTAAGCTCAGCCGCATTTCTTTTCCTGCGCAGGTTTTAGTAGGAAGTTGGGTTATGAGTGGAGAGTACTTTTGGACTTAGAAGACTACACTTTGATAGCTATTCTGGATTAGAGATGACTAGAAGTGTTTACATTTTCAGACTTAGTATTTTATTGTTGTTCTCATCTGTAACCTTGAACTTCAAATTTTTCCTTTGTAATCTTTGAGATTCCTTTGTATTACTAATTGTATGCTTGTGTTTGCTTTGATATGACATCATAATGTAATACTTCTACCCTTATCGGGTTGGGGTGTTACAAATATTTAACAACAAAATTTCTAAGTATACTTAGCGAAACATTTTTCATATTATATTCCGCTTCAAAGGTAATTTGATACATGAATCTTACTCTATTTTTAAAACCATTTGTTTTGAAAATGAGAGCCATGTGGCTCTGATACCAATTGTGAAAACGTAGAGGGGGGGGGGTGAATACGTTCCCATTTTAATAACTTAAAACTTATTGTATCAAATGTCCGTTTAAGCTTGTTCTAATATGAAAGATGTTACGTGTAGTTTATGACTAGCGTAAACTTAAACCATGTTGTCACACAAGTATGATTAACAAATCACAACACAAGCAATCATATAATGCAAACATAAAAGTAAAGAGTTAGTTAAAGAAAGTGTAAACTGAACACGATGATTTATAGTGGTTCGGTCATGGAGCTCCTCTCCGCCCTACTCCACTCCTCGAGTACCCAACTCGAGAGTTACTTTACTAGATCAACAAGCTCCCTTCTCGGTGGAGAAAACCTTACACACGTCGCTTACACTTTTTTCGGTACAAAGCTAAATACCGGGTTCTAGTTCGAGGTAGAACCAACCTAACGTCGCCTATACAATTTCTGACACTAAGCTAGATGTCGAGTTCTTTACAAGGGTACAACCACTCCCGTCGTCGCTTAGCCTTTTTCCGGTACTAAGCTAGATACCGAGTTCTTTACAAGGTTACAACCACTCCCACTATGTTTTATGGCCCAACATAGAAACCTTGTGTTTTATGGCACAAACACATAAACCACCTAATCTAGTATGAATAGATTACAATGATGATCCATGACATAAATGGGTCATGGATATGAATGGCTAATCTAAATGAACTTTCATTGATGGGAAGCCTTCAATGGATGAAGATCACAAGCTCCCCAAACTTGTTGTGATGGATCTTCATATATGCATATGGAATCTACATGAACTTCTTGAATAAGACGTCTTCAATCATTGAGGATGTCAAGTGCTCTTGAATCTTCATATGTTGGAATGCTATGATGGATAATGACTTCAAGATCGTCTAACCTTCATGGTGGATCAGGAAGTATGTTATGGATGATGTCTCATGATCTTGAGCTTGCTTCACAGGATCATTAACAGTGTATACTTACAACATAATGAAAGTTACTAACATTATGATCATTATGCAAAGGGTGATCAATGTATGATTCTACATGGTTTGCTACTGATCTAAGTGTATGAAATGGTAAAGGAAATTTGTGTTCTTGTTGCTTAAAACTATGGGTAAACAATGGGCTATTATTTATAGGAAAACTGTATAAACAGTTCACGGATTTATAAAGGGATCCGCCCTTTATACCATTTGGATCCGCCGGTGTCAGACAAAAAATCTCCCAAAATCTTTCAAAATCTTGCCAAGATCTTACAAATTCAACTTTGTTACTTGAAGATCTTACCAAAATATTTCTCAAATCTTCCTAGGATTTTCTAATGAGGTATGCCATGATGTCATGTGTTATTTTCACTTTAGGATTTAAAATGTAAAACATGTAAATGTATATATGTATGTAACATGTATCTTAGTGATCATGTAGCATGTATATACTAGCTTAACTAATATATGTTTACCAAGATGTATCATGTTAGATTGACACCTAAATTGTACTTATCCTATTTATGTTAGGAAGCATGACAAATGAGGTTCTAAGTAGAATGGTTAGCTTTTTTTAAATACTTAATGACCTAGTCGTATTTTAAACATTCTAAATGGTTTGTTAAGGGTTTGATCATAAGGCCACATAACAAACATGTACGAACCTGTGTTGTATCATATGAGGACTCGAGAGGTGTTGAATGTATGTTGATACAAGATATGATTACAAGTAACTTGTACATTTTACGTTATGTATCAAGTTACATGTTTGTCATCAATCAAAACAAACGAGACTGCTTGCACTAACAATCTCCCCAACAAGACTGTTTGCACTAATAATGAATATAATCATGTTAATATATTAGAATGTGTATGATGAGATTAATGAGAGTGTTATAGAATAAACCTATGTAAGGTTTATATGTGTAAAAGTTGAGTAGACTAAATGAAGTGATAGTATAAGTTGAGAATATGGTCAACAAGGGGTTGACGGGTAATTGTAAAAGTGCGTTGTAAGAACACTTAGAAAATGTGTAAATTGTAATGGAAAAGCATCTTACAGAACTTGTCTAAAAAAAGATGGCACATAGTGAATGTGTGAGTCAACTTGGGGTTGACGGATGAATGATAAGTTGCATTGAGAAAATGCAAATATAATAAATGGGCAAGTGTTATATAGAAACTTGTCTAGATGAAAGTAAGCATGGCAGTGAACGTTGAAATTGCTTAAGGCAATGAGAATTGAGGAAATGATAGTGTGTACTTAATGATAAAAGTACATAAAAGATGAATTGAGCTAAGATGATAAGGTAGATATAGCTTGGATCCAATGCTCTAGTTTTGGTATCCTTCGGGATAGCCCAGCTTGCCTTCACGGCATGGTTGTTAGCTTGCCTTTATGGCATGGTTGTTTAGCTTGCCTTTATGGCATGGATGAAAGGTTAGTGAGATTGGATCCAAGGCTAGAAAGGATGGAAAGTAAAGTAAGTATGATTGTTGTGTCGGAGGTACGTAAGTAGGATGATTTATAATCTCCTTATTTAAATGGATTGGGATGCCTCTTCATTTAAATGAAGAAATTGTAAATCGCCGAACCATAAGTTTATAATTCCTTACTTACATAGATTGGGACGCCTTTTTATGTAAATAAAGAATTATAAATGAGTGGGCTTATGTGTAGCTGATATGACATGAGTACGGGTAGAGAGATGAGAAAGTGAAAACTAAAACAAGTTAGACATCATAAGAAGAGGCTATACATGAATAAAAACTTATAGCGGCGTTAAGGTCATGTGTGAACCTTAAGATAGACGCCTAGAATGAGTTTGTTCATTATGTTGATAAGATAAGATAATGGGTAGCATTCACAAATTTAACATGAAGATTGCTTAAGTAATGCGAAGAAAAGATTTTGAAAGTGCCATTTAGATGGTACTTGATAAAAATTGAACTAAGTTACCGTTTCTATTTTTTTTTTTTTTTTTTTTTTGACGTAGATACGTGTTGATACTATGTAGAATGCGAAATTGACCGGTATATGACTTTAAGTCATGTTAGTGCATTGGTGAATAATGTGAAAATAATGCCAAAGTTTGACTTATATAAAGTTAAAATAGTAAATTTTCCATATGACTAGTCGTCGTTTGCTAGAAATTTTATATGAGCTGGTGATGAGAAGTGTTGTTTAAAGTGGATATGAATAATGATTATGTTGTAGGAGCTTAGAATTGCAAGATCACTTAGATTATTGCGATGTAATGATTAAGGATTCAAAAGTATGAGAACTGGTGTATGTTGGGATTTAGTTTTGGACAACATTAGACGAGAGATTTCGGGGACGAAATCTAAATAAGGAGGTAGAATTGTTAGACCCGTTTCCCGGGTACTTGTACCCCACCCTAGATGAAAATGGACCAAAGGCCTTATGTGATTGGCTAGTCAACGAATGTAACATTTTAGTCAAACCCAAAAGTCAATTAATGGTCAATGAATGTATTGTATAGTTATGGAAAGTATTATGTGGCACAATTAGAAAGGGAAGGGACTTCAAGGACCTAAGTTGCCATTGTGGTAAATGTGTGATAAGTTGGTTGTGGCTAAAATAAAAGGAAAGAGACTTGAGGGGCCATTCTTGCCATTAACTCAAACTTGTGTCTAGCTAATTATATCCAGGGAATTCTAGAGAATTCCACCATTTTCTAGAGTGTTTGTGTGGTTTGGATATTATAAGAGAAGGAGAGGGAAAGAAGATGGAGTTGGATGGTTAATCCATGAAGGGTTTGAGGTCCCAAAGCAAAGGATTAATCCATAGCAATGATTATCACAAGTAAGTAACTTCCTTATCATGAGTTAATTAGATTAAGAGTATGAGGTAAGTGGGAATTCATCATATGATCAAGATATGATCATATGATGATCTATAATGGAAGATGGTAGGTTTAATTGGGTTTTATAAACCCTTGTTGATGATGTTATTTAAATGAATTATTAGGTCATGATGAGTATGATGATGGAAGATGGTGATGGTGGTATTTATGATAGTAGCTTAGTTTTGGAAACTAAGGTAAGTAACTTGTACTAAAACATGTGTTATATGTGTGTTATCCATATATGTGTTATGATTGTGATAAAGTTTAGTACTTGGATTGAGTAATGGATGAAGGTTAGGAAAGTGGTGATTAGTTATTGGCTAGTCAAGCAAGTATATGACTAATTGCTAGCGAGACTAGTTGTAGCTTATGTGATGAAGGTTTATGTGGTAAATTGAATGTTATGGTTTGGAAGCAAAGTAAGTGATCATGATGCTTATGTGCTGATATGTGTATGATATGTGTTTTATGTCGGGTTACTTTGTAATGATCAAGATACAAGATCTGGAGGTCGAGGTTGATCAAAATAAGCCATTATTCTAGAGAGAGAGAGAGAGTAGCGAGAGAAAGGTGAGGTAAACTTGATGTATATTATATTCAAAGAATAAAAGAATACAAAACTTTCCCACACGGTAGAGTCAAGAGGGGTATTTATAGGCTCATTTCCTTACATGTTTGCCATTTAAACATAAGTAGTCCCTGCGAGAGCTACTTATTACAAATCTAGTCCAATTCACTTAAGTGACGATATCTTTTATAAAAAGCGAGTCTAACAATCTCCCTCCAAGATGTCGTCACAAGTGAATGGTTAAAATGAGACCTATACATAAAGTAAATTACAATGATAATTAACTTTTGTCGAAGCGCAGAGTCTCTGTAGTCTAGATTCTGAGGCAGACTTGAAGTTCTCTATTCCGAAGATCGCGGCTTCGATCTTTGTGCTGACGGCACTAATACATGTAGCTTTGAACTTCAACTGTAATGGTCTAGTTAGGTTATTACTCCCTCCTAACTAGTGAGCCCTTTTTTCTTCTCTGCTCCCTCTTGAATCGACAACTCTCTTTAGTCTTCAAACACGCGGCGGAGATCGTAGATACTAAAGGAAGCACAATGGTTGTCGTTCGGGAGCATCATAACAACATATCTTACAAAGTACTTGCATCCAAGTTGGTAATAAACCTCAATGTACCCACAAACCAAAAGACGAGACATTGCTTTTTCCTTCGTGCACTTCTCCCTCCTGATGGTTGCGAGTCATCGGAATCATCATACTTTAGTGCACATGCTGTAGATTAACTTTTTACTTGATGCAATATTAAAGCCATTACAGCCCGTCGAAGCATAATTTTGTGAGAATATGTCGCAAAAATATGACTCACTTTTTCTACAATCTCATCTCTTTATCAACCCCCTATATAAAAAAAAATGGCTTTTTGTAGTGACTACTAATAGAGAAAACCCACTATGACGAACTTGAGACTGAAGTAAAACAACCCAAACTTGTGACTTAAACTTGCACTAATGTATGACTAAGAACCTATACTGAGCACTACAACGTAACTCCTTTAAGCATAGATCATTTCATATACCCATCCAACCTTCCTTTACTGTATATGAACTCATCTTGAATTATCCACATCTTTGTGTGAAACTTGAGCACTACAACGTAACTCCTTTAAAGTGATAGCTATACTCTGTGAGCACAACAATGTAACTCCTTACATCAGGTATAACTAGACAATCAAGTCTTAATCATTCAATAAGCGCCCAAGCAAGGATCTCGAAGAATCATGCATCCAACCAACCCCGATATCTTCAAGATACTAAGTACACGCACCCGTAATATTCCACTTCAATTTCAAATAAGTAATAATGAATCATCATCCTTGTAGTCACCAAGGATAACATCCAAATTTAGCCATTTTCATTTGATTGTGAATCTTGATCAGGATCTTTTAAGCTATACGTGGTAGTTTTGAGGATGTAGGCCAATAATATTTTTTTGATTTTGGTGTGGTGCGAGTTTGAAATATGCCTTTATTTTCAATTCTAAACATGCTAGGAAAATTTGAGTTTTAAAAATTTTTACGCCAAATTTTGCCAAAAAAAAATCAAATTTTGACCTAAAAATTTGAATTTTGGGCCAAAATTTTCATCGTTACACCATAATTTGAATTTCGCGTAAAAATTGACCGTTTAGTCACTTCTAGAAATTAAATTTTACTCAACTTTTCCCGCCAAAAAACGCTTTTTTTTCTTTTTTTTTTTTTGGCATACTCGATTAATGTTTAAGGCAATAAACTCGGTTACAGAGAAAGTCAATGAAAGTTCCCAAAGTTGGTTACTTATACATCAAACTTTGAAACTCGATTTAGAACCTTGTCTAACTCGACTAAGTTCTAGGTCTCAAACTCGAGCAAGATACTTTCTAACTCGAGCAATATACTTCCTAACTCGAGCAACAGAATCTTCACCTAACGCGACTTCCCAACTCGACTACCCAACTCGAGCAATTCCAAACTCGAGCAATTCCAAACTCGAGCAATTCCAAACTCGGTGAATTACCTAACTCGAGTAAATCACCTAACTCAGTGAATCCAAAATTAGTGAATCCTAACTCGGTTAAACCTAACTCGGTGAATCCTAAGTTGAGCAAATGATCAACTCGAGCAAGCAACTTTCCAGTAACTCGGTTAAATACTTTGTAACTCGATTATACTTTCTAACTCGAGCAACTTGAACAACAAACTCGACTAAGTACAAAGTCTAACTCGACTATGTATAGTCTAACTCGAGGAACAAAAAGAAACTCGAGTTGAGAACTAGTCTAACTCGAGCAAGTGAAAAATAACTTAACTCAACTAGTTTTCTAACCGAACTCAAGCAAGTGATGTAACCTAACTCGACTAGTTTTCTAACCGAACTCGAGCAAACCTGAGAACTAGTCTAACTCGACTAATGCCCAACACATCAACTCGAGCAAAGTCACCAAACTCGACTAATTTCACCGAACTCGATGAAATAGTCACTGAACTCGGGCAAAAATTCACTAAACTCGAGCAATGAACTCGGATGAACAGTAACCGCACCAAAATCATTTTTTCACCTCAAAATCCCACGATTCGTGCCTGGTTAGCTCTGATGCCAATTGTAATGTTCAAGATACAAGATCTGGAGGTCGAGGTTGATCAAAATAAGCCATTATTCTAGAGAGAGAGAGTAGTGAGAGAAAGGTGAGGAAAACTTGATGTCTATTAGATTCAAAGAATAAAAGAATACAAAACTTTCCCACACCCCTCTTGGAGAGTCAAGAGGGGTATTTATAGGCTCATTTCCTTACATGTTTTCCATTTAAACATAAGTAGTTCCTGCATGAGCTACTTATTACAAATCTAGTCCAATTCACTTAAGTGACGATATCTTTTATAAAAAGCGAGTCTAACATACTTACTAAGCGAAAGCTTATGGTTTAGTTGTCTAACCATTTTGTAGGTTTGTATGCTATTATGGAAGGCTTGGACTAAGGATAAAGGATTTAGATATGCAAGAATAAAGGTACTATGCGTTTAGGAGCTTAGGTAGAATACCGAGCTCAAGTGTAAAGTTTATACCCCCGTTGGTCTTTTATTGGTTGGTAAAGTGTAGCCGTGTGGCAAGTTATATGTTAAGGTTGTCCTAACGATTTGGTGGTCAACCGTTGTGTCAAAGTATGCTTTAAGTGTTTATAATGAAAGTTAAAGGGGCGTTTGGATTAAGTGTAGATATACCCGTTTTGGGATGTAAACGGGTCATGTGTCTATGAAACAGATTTAATATGTTAAGTTAATGATTTTGGTTAAGTTTGAGGTGATGTGGAAGTCGTATGTGTCTTATGTCATGAAATGGGTCAAAACGGGTTTTGGTGCAAAACCCGTCAACTTGTAAAGTACTATTCCGAAGGTCAAACGATAAATGTTTTTGTATGGAAATGAGCCCAATGACATATTAAGTAAATCTGGAAGGTTTGGTGAAATATCGAGTTCGGGAGGTCAGGTTTCCAAGTACAGGTTTTGAAACTGAATTCGGGAGGTCAGTAGCCTCCAACCGATCGGTTGCAGCCCATTTGAATCGGATGCGGGAGCATGCCGATCGGATGGGTGGTTTTTCGATAGTTTTTGGCAATCTTTGAAAAATCATATCTTTTAAACCGTAAGTCGTCAAGGGTCGTGCCACCCGGAGTTTCGAAGGTAATTGAGTCTAGTTTCATTTAAAAATAGTCTCATGGTCTGAATGTTCATGGATTTTTATAAATGGTCAAAAGAGTAACAGGATATCCATAAAAGTCAAGCATTTTCGCGTAAAGTTTTAAGTTTTTGGTCAAAGCGGGCAACGGGTGTAACATGATCTTCACCAAAATCCTTATTAA
>CP139506.1:187032323-187115984 GCA_021014915.2 Artemisia tridentata subsp. tridentata | reverse complement strand
AGCCTGGCTGAATCAGGTTTTGTATGTGTGTTGTGTTGTGTGTGTGTTTTTTTTTTTTTTTTTTTTTTTTTTTTTTTTTTGGTTCTCAGGTTATGGTTTTTGGTCTCAGGTTGTGGTTATCAGGTTATGGGAACCAGGTTTTCACGTTCCAGGTTTCAGGTTTGGTTTTGGAATGAGGTTATGTTCAGGTAACTTTGCTCTCAGTGAGTAAGGTTCAGGGAGTCATTTTTGTTTCGGTATATGTTTACATACTTTGATTCCATGCCACTTATTCTCTTTCAGTTTCTCAAACCACTAAACCAATTTACTGATCCCCTTTTTTCTAATCAGTTCCTCCCATATACTATTTCATACCCACTTTTTCATACCCACCTTTAATCCTCCCAACTCCCTGATGTTGCAATAGATGTGATATCCCACTCGTATCACTCCCTCAAAGTTTCAGGAACTCACATTTAGAATCTCCATAGGTTCAGTGACTCTGTGGTTTCAGGCACTCTAGGTTTAGAGACACCACAAATTGAGGAGCTCAGTTTCATAAACTCTTCAAGTTCAGGGAGTCGGGCTTCACGGGCTTGAACAAATTTTAGTCACTTTGGTGATTTCACTTCACAACTCTAATCCCAAACCACAAATCCAGATCAATAATCCACCTCACTATTATTTCCTAAAACCCACCACGCTCTCGCCACTAATGATGCTGATAACCACCCTATTGCCGCCGTCAATCTTAACCACCGGTTTTTGTAGGGTTTGGTTTTTCGTGTGTGTTTAGTTAGAGTTTAGAGCAGCATTTGGGTTTTGGTCATGGGGTTCTTGTGTGACGGTTTTCTCTTGATGATGTGAAGGATCTATGTTTTTGTTGTAGTTGATGAAGGTTTTTGGTTGTTTGATTTTTATGTGTGTGTTTTTCGGTTTAGATCTTCAACCTCGACCAGGGTTTGATGTGGGATCTGTATTGGTTTGTTTTCTTGTTTTGTTTTTGTGAAGATAGAGTAATGATAACAGCTTGTGTTTCTTGGATTTGGAATTTTTTTTAGTTTGATGGTATTGGGTTGATGATATTGTTTTTAGATCGAGATCTGGTTTTATTTTTGTTTTTGTGTGTGTTGATGATGGTTTTTGTGTCGTGTGTGTTGTTTTTGGAGTTAAAACTAGATAAGGTTATTGAATGAGTTGTGTGGTGGGGTGTGGTTATTTGTTATTTTGGGGTTCAGGAGAGGATATGTGTTTTGAGTCTCAAATAAATGTGTCTCTCCCCCTCAAAAATTGCTACAGCAGTAGCAGTTTTTGAAGATCTGACATTTATTTTTTGACTTTGTTTAGTGTTATTAGCAGTCAGGAACGGATCTGGATCATAATAATAATCCACCCGCTCTTATACCACTTGTTGGTTCAAATAATTGTGCAAAACATGATTAATTTTACAGAAGACCAAATGACAACTAATAACATACATCGTTGATGTGCGTGTGTATTGCTCTAATTCTTTTATATCCACGGTAGCGGCGCCAAAGACTTGGTGCGCGCGTGATGTGTCGTTGTGGTTTTAGCAGTATTAATGCCTACTCAAGTTTTAAATTTATATTTAGCCAACTTATCAATAAAACACACACTTTAACGAGCAGTGTACCCGGTCAGTATGAATATAATGGTAAGTAGAGTGTCGATCACTAAGAGTGGAACGTATTATCTAGTTATTCTAATCAGTATTTTAATATCTTAAGTTAGCTATACAACCTAATCTAACGCAAGGGGGTTCAGCCTGAGAGACTGGCATGGTTTGGTTATGATTAAATAGAAAACTAAACTAATGAGCACGAATCAGCGATTAGCACACACGTACACAGATAGATACTTGAGACAATAAGAAGACCTGTCCTGATAATTAAGTAGCTTGTCACTTGTTTTATTGCTAGTTTTATATGAAGTGTATATAATTAACCCTTTCTCGTTGTCTCTAATCTTATCGGCGAGTAAACCCTTAATGATTACTTATGTCTATCTTATTTATTTAGCGTCTCTTAAATAGGCGAGGAAGGGGCATGGCGACCCAAGCAATGCTCAGCTAGACACAGAGGTTATCAATGCACTAATAAAAGTCACCAAAGACATCAACATATAAACTTTAATTAATGGGAAAGCAATTTTAAGGGGTGCCCATGATTTTCCGCAGTAACATGGAATCGGCCCATCAATCCTGATGAATTAAAGTGTACTAATACAATAAAACAAAACTACTTAATGAATTGAATACATACAGGACCTTCTTACAGCTCTTGTATCTTCGTTTAGGGTGTGTCTTGTGCTGCTAATACGTCTGAATTCGTCTGGTATCTCGTACTGTCCAACTTAAGCTCTCGAAATTCGTCTGGTCTTGGGGTATTTATAGTTTCTGTCTGAGGGTTAGATGCGGCGCATAGAATAAGTAGATGCGGCGCATTGACTTAACTTCGCGTGGGGTCCAAGATTAATATATTCAGGAATATTCGTACACCGCCTTAAGATGCGGCGTAACTCCATTTCTCTATGCGGCGCATGTCCCTTGTGTCTTGGATCGTAACTTGTGAAATCTTGATAGTGATGCGCCGTATGTAAGAAGTATGTTGCGGCGTATCTGGAGCAGAATGATCTTGATCTTGCACATTTCAGTAGACTCTTAACGTCTTGCTTGTTTTGCTCCATAATTAGTCCAAAATCGCCAAGTTTCACATAATACTTGTTTTTACCTGAGAATTACAAAAGTAAACATTAACGTATCGATTCTCACAGATAATATAATGAAACAAGTCAAATAAATAGGATAAATGATGATAATAAAATGTACTTATTTGAGTTCATCAAATATCCCCCCACTTGAACTTTACTTGTCCCCAAGTAAACCTTAGAATAAATCTTATGAAAATGTATCCTAAAAGATATTAGGATTTATTTTTATATTTAAGCATGTATTCGTTTTTGTCATAATTGCACAACCAAACACTTAACGAATTAGAAATAAAATAAAATATTTCAATAAAAGCAAATCTAATCGTTTAACTGTCCAGTCGTGACGAATATTCTATCATAAGCTTGGCAAGTATACGCATCTCCCCCACTAAAGCCAAGGAATAACAAGTCTAAAGCGGTAAAAAGGGTTTGTTGGTTAAGGGTTAATCATCCTTCTTAATTTCCATCGATCTCATATTTCAGAAAAGGCGACAAAATCGCAAATACATGATCGAATCCACGACCACAATACTTGCAATTGCTCAAATCCTTAACTCGAATAAGCTAAAGATAGGACCAAGTAATCTTTACCAATAATATTATATCAAAAAGGGCGACAAAATCATAAATATATAGCCGAATCCACGACTACGATACTTAGGTTTGCTCCAATCCCAAATCTCAATAAATCAAAGGTTTGGATAAAGAATGATATAGGGTATGGATAATATTTGGGATACAAATTGGTGTAAAATGAAAAATAAACAAAAGAGATAAATTAAAATCCTAAGTGTGGTTAATCACTATCCCAACCATCCCATGAATAAGACTCATATCATTGAATAACTCATGCTTTAACACTTGAAACACACGCTTTAGGTAGACACGAATTATACTCAACTTGATCTCAATCAAAGAATAACCTTAGTTGGCGTTCCCATAACGGCCAACTCCCATTCAATCCATAAATATAATATATATACAACAAATAGTGGTGATATCGCCCACTTAATACAAAACTTTACATAAGTTGGTTAAAACAAACTTCCAACTTTTCCTTTTTCTTTTTCTTTTCTATTTTTTCTTCTTCTTTTTTTTTTTTTTTTTTTTTTTTTTTTTTTTTTTTTTTTTTTTTTTGAATTCAATGTGTAAAATTTCACAACTTTTCTATCACTATTTTTCCGGATAATTTTTCCATACTTTTCATACTTTCAGAAATAACTGTAATAGCGAAAGTAGTAAACACACGAAAAATAATCTCAAAGATATACAATATTTACTTTCATACCAATTGCATTGTGCAATTTCCCGACTCAACCAAAGATAATGAATTACGCACGCGAACACAGGTAATGTAAGGAAACACACTTTGCCTAAAGCAATTAACCAACCACGGATTTTAATCTACAGGGTAGGCTAAGGTGTAAGGGTGTAACGAAACATTATAACAAAGGTGTAAGAAACGAAAGGAATGGCTCTGAGTGTTTTTCTAGGGGTATCTTACTCTAAAAGTGAGAGTAACAAAGGGGTTTATACGGGGGTTAACTAACCAATGTAGTTAGTTAATATCACATAACATATAAAGGCTGTTTGGGTGTAATCTTAGAAATTTACCAATTTAGACAAGTCATTCCAATTATATAGATAATACTTATTATGGCGGTCTCGAATAGTATACAAGCCAAGTTCTAAAGTTTACAAGTCACCGGCACACTCATAGATTTGTGAATTTTGATAAGTTCACAATTTTTTGAAATAATGTTATGTGTGCAGCTATGTAATTTAGACTTTAAACATAAACATGCTAAAAATTTAAAATTTTGATATATTAAGCGCATTTGTAGCATATTTTGAAAAAGTTTAGGACAAGTAAGTGTTCTAATTCCCCGGCAACGGCGCCAAAAACTTGATGGTGCGTGTGTATTGCTCTAATTCTTTTATATCCACGGTAGCGGCGCCAAAGACTTGGTGCGCGCGTGATGTCGTTGTGGTTTTAGCAGTATTAATGCCTACTCAAGTTTTAAATTTATATTTAGCCGACTTATCAATAAAACACACACTTTAACGAGCAGTGTACCCGGTCAGTATGAATATAATGGTAAGTAGAGTGTCGATCACTAAGAGTGGAACGTATTATCTAGTTGTTCTAATCAGTATTTTAATATCCTAGGTTAGCTATACAACCTAATCTAACGCAAGGGGGTTCAGCCTGAGAGACTGGCACGGTTTGGTTATGATTAAATATAAACTAAACTAATGAGCACGAATCAGCGATTAGCACACACGTACACAGATAGATACTTGAGACAATAAGAAGACCTGTCCTGATAATTAAGTAGCTTGTCACTTGTTTTATTGCTAGTTTTATATGAAGTGTATATAATTAACCCTTTCTCGTTGGCTCTAATCTTATCGGCGAGTAAACCCTTAATGATCACTTATGTCTATCCCACTATCCTAGAAACGATAGAATAAATAGGCGAGGAAGGGGCATGGCGACCCAAGCAATGCTCAGCTAGACACAGAGGTTATCAATGCACTAATAAAAGTCACCAAAGACATCAACATATAAACTTTAATTAATGGGAAAGCAATTTTAAGGGGTGCCCATGATTTTTCGTAGTCACATGGAATCGGCCCATCAATCCTGATGAATTAAAGTGTACTAATACAAAAAAAACAAAACTACTTAATGAATTGAATACATGCAGGACCTTCTTACAGCTCTTGTATCTTCGTTCAAGGTGTGTCTTGTGCTGCTAATACGTTTGAATTCGGCTCCTAGGGTTTCTGTCCTTTTCTTCTGGTTTAAGCTATATGTCGAACAAAAACTCTCGAAATTCGTCTGGTCTTGGGGTATTTATAGTTTATGTCTGAGGGTTAGATGCGGCGCATAGGATAAGTAGATGCGGCGCATTGACTTAACTTCGCGTGGGGTCCAAGATTAATATATTCAGGAATATTCGTACACCGCCAGAAGATGCGGCGTAACTCCATTTCTCTATGCGGCGCATGTCCTTTGCCGTCTTGGATTGTAACTTGTGAAATCTTGATAGTGATGCGCCGTATGTAATAAGTATGTTGCGGCGTATCTGGAGCAGAATGATCATTTCAGTAGACTCTTAACATCTTGCTTGTTTTGCTCCATAATTAGTCCAAAATCGCCAAGTTTCACATAATACTTGTTTTTACCTGAGAATTACAAAAGTAAACATTAACGTATCAATTCTCATATATAATATAATGAAACAAGTCAAATAAATAGGATAAATGATGATAATAAAATGTACTTATTTGAGTTCATCAAATATCCCCCCACTTGAACTTTACTTGTCCCCAAGTAAACCTTAGAATAAATCTTATGAAAATGTATCCTAAAAGATGTTAGGATTTATTTTTATATTTAAGCATGTATTCGTTTTGTCATAATTGCACAACCAAACACTTAACGAATTAGAAATAAAATAAAATATTTCGATAAAAGCAAATCTAATCGTTTAACTGTCCAGTCGTGGCGAATATTCTATCATAAGCTTGGCAAGTATACGCATCTCCTCCACTAAAGCTAAGGAATAACAAGTCTAAAGCGGTAAAAGGGGTTTGTTGGTTAAGGGTTAATCATTCTTCTTAATCTCTATCGATCTCATATTCCAGAAAAGGCGACAAAATCACAAATACATGATCGAATCCACGACCACGATACTTGCAATTGCTCAAATCCTTAACTCGAATAGGCTAAAGATAGGACCAAGTAATCTTCACCAATAATATTATATGAAAAAGGGCGACAAAATCATAAATACATAGCCGAATCCATGACTACGATACTTAAGATTGCTCAAATCCCGAATCTCAATAAATCAAAGGTTTGGATAAAGAATGATATAGGGTATGGATAATATTTGGGATACAAATTGGTGAAAAATGAAAAATAAACAAAACAGATAAATTAAAATCCTAAGTGTGGTTAATAACTTTCCCAACCATCCCATGAATAAAACTCATATCATTGAATAACTCACGCTTTAACACTTGAAACACACGCTTTAGGTAGACACGAATTATACTCAACAAGATCTCAATCAAAGAATAACCTTAGTTGGCGTTCCCATAACGGCCAACTCCCATTCAATCCATAAATATAATATATAACAAATAGTGGTGATATCGCCCACTTAATACAAAACTTTACATAAGTTGGTTAAAAAAACTTCCAACTTTTTCTTTTTCTTTTTCTTTTCTATTTTTTTTTTTTCGATTTTTTTTTTTTTTTTTTTTTTTTTTTTTTTGACATCAACATATATGTAAAATTTCACAACTTTTCTATCACTATTTTTTCGGATAATTTTTCCATACTTTTCATACTTTCAGAAATAACTGTAATAGCGAAAGTAGTAAACACACGAAAAATAAACTCAAAGTTATACAATATTTACTTTCATACCAATTGCATTGTGCAATTTCCTGACTCAACCAAAGATAATGAATTACGCACGCGAACACAGGTAATGTAAGGAAACACACTTTGCCTAAAACAATTAACCAACCACGGATTTTAATCTACAGGGTAGGCTAAGGTGTAAGGGTGTAACGAAACATTATAACAAAGGTGTAAGAAACGAAAGAAATGGCTCTGAGTGTTTTTCTAGGGGTATCTTACTCTAAAAGTGAGAGTAACAAAGGGGTTTATCCGGGGGTTAACTAACCAATGTAGTTAGTTAATATCACATAACATATAAAGGCTATTTGGGTGTAATCCTAGAAATTTACCAATTTAGACAAGTCATTCCAATTATATAGATAATACTTATTATGGTGGTCTCGAATAGTATACAAGCCAAGTTATAAAGTTTACAAGTCACCGGCACACTCATAGATTTGTGAATTTTGATAAGTTCACAATTTTTTGAAATAATGTTATGTGTGCAGCTATGTAATTTAGACTTTAAACAAAAAAATGCTAAAAATTTAAAATTTTGATATATTAAGCGCATTTTAAGCATATTTTGAAAAAGTTTAGGAAAAGTAAGTGTTCTAATTCTCCAATCCCCCCACTTAAGTTAAACAACGTCCTCGTTGTTTGTGTCAAAGGTTAAAAAAATGGAAAATAAAAGAATTAGAACAGAAAAACTCCCCTGAGATTTGCTCGGTATGATCCTCCATTCGTAAAAGAGCAAAAATCAACTTTCTTGTGGATGAGAACGTTTAAGCTTCATATTTGATGTATCCACAGAAATGCAGGAATCTATAATACCATTCAGACTTTAACACACCTGAGTTAAGAAGGTTCAAACTTGCATAATACATTAGTAGTTAGTAAAAATAAAACATAAAAAATTAAATTGAAAATCATCAGGTCAGTCGATACGCCGTATCGAGCCTGGAATAAATACGAATCAGAATAAAAGATGCGTCGCATCCTTAACCAGGGATGCGCCGCATTAAAATACTGACAGAAAGTTTTAAAGTCAAAAATAAAAATGCAGAAAATTAAATAAGATATGACCAGTGCAGGCGATGCGTCGCATCTTAGGATTGAGATGCGCCGTATCTTCTGCAGGTCTGACAGACTCGACACAGAACATAATGTAAAAATTTTTCTTCCGGGTTGTCTCCCGGTCAGCACTTGTCTTTATTCCAGAGTCTTCAAGTTAGACTCACGTTCAGCTCCTTATTTTGTTCTATTGATCCCCACATGTCCGTGCACGATGTAGTTGCGAATTACTTCGTCACGAACATATTCCGGCCCCAATTCAAGTACACCTTTGTAGAATCCTTTCATCTTTTGGTACGGATACTCGATCCCTTTCTCAGCGTCATTTTCATCTACAAAAAGAAATGGTGTAAATTTGTAACAAAATTTGTTAGGGGCATGTTTAAACCTTGGGTGAGCACGAGGCATCATGTAAGTGATGACGTTGCTTCCACTTTTAAAGGTGATCTTTCCTTCAAATCTTTTAGCGTTAATTTCGACCTCCTTACAAAATGGTTTCCCAACGATCACGTCACCCATTTCAACATCACGATAAGCATCCATGTTTTCCACCACAGTGAAATCTGTAACAATAGTTAAATTCCCAACAAAAATAGGTACATTCATAAACATTCCAACTACGTTTTTCCCTTTATACTCAATTTTGTTTTTCATTATAGAATTATAGTAATCTCTTGACATTACATTAATTGGTAAAATAGGGAAAAAGTTGGCACTAATCTGTTTAAATCCTATCATGCAAGGAAATTGTAAATTATAAGCACAATCTACATGGATCTTTCTACCATAATCACAGAAACTAGGATATCCTTCAAATTCATCATAATTCTTAGTGTTGATCATATTGATTCTAGGTATATCCATAATTTCTCCTTCTTCAATTTCGGGTTCAAAATCCTCCATAAATTGATCATTGATTCCTAATGGTAAATTAAGATCATTTAATTCAATGTAGTCTCCACTATAGGTCTCAAGTGATTCATTATTTACCAAGGTTTCTCCCATAAACCTAGCTTCTAGATCGAGGTCCATACGTTCTCTTAATCCTAGCACATAGACGCCTCTAATTATGCTTTTAGCAGGATTTTGGCACTTATAGACTAGTTTATTATTCCCTACTTTTAATGAGATTTTTTTTTAAACACATCAATTTTAGCATGGGCGGTAGACAAGAAAGGTCTTCCAAGGATTAAAGGAATCTTAACATCCTCGGGCATATCTAATATAACAAAGTCTATGGGGAAAACAAACTTCTCAATCTTAACTAGCACATTTTCAGCAATCCCTTCAGGTTGTTTTACCGTTTTATCAGCCAATTCAATAAGCAACTTAGTTGGTGCTAATTTTCCTAGTCCTAGGGTAGTGAATGTCTTAAGGGGCATAACACTAACGCTAGCTCCTAAGTCAGCTAACACATTATTGAAAGATATATCATTAATTGAACAAGGTAAAGTAAAACTTCCTGGGTCTTTTTCTTTATGAGGCAAGGCACGTAAGTCGGTTGCAGAGCTCTCTTCTTTCATTGTGGCCTTGATCCCCTCTTCAATCTTTGTCTTCTCTTTGAGTAGCCTCCTTAAACTGATTGAAGAATTAAAGAAAAATTCGGGCTTTGCAGCATCATTACCATTCATCAATCTTCTAGGTATGTTAGGTGTGACTTCTTCAGTAGTGCATATGGCCTTGACATGATCTCTTGGGTTGGTTTCAGTTGAGCTTGGTAAACTTCCGTATCCCCTTTCTTGAAGAACTTTGCTCATTTGTCCAATCTGTTGTTCCAATGCTTTGATCGAAGCTCCTTGATTTCTTGTTATAGTATCCGTTGAAGCTCGGATTTCTTTGATCATAGCAGTGTTCTCTTCATGTCTTTTAGTAGCATCGGCCATAATTTGCTTTAAAGTGTCATCCAAAGTCTGCCTCCTTTCTTGATAAGTGGGATTAAAGTTGTTCTTTTGATAGTATCCCGGAGTAGCTTCCCTAAATCTTCCTGAAGGTCGGAATGGGTGTCCAAATTGTGTGTAGTATGCTTCTTCAAAAGTCTCACTTTCATTCTTATTAGGGCAATCTTTAGTGTAGTGAGGTCCTTCGCATTTTTCACATCCAACTTGGGCAGCATAAACTTTCTCATCACGCTTCTTCATCTCTCTACTAATTTTATCCAATTGAGCTTGAATTGCAGCAAACCCGTCAAAATTAGTGCAGCTCTTAGATCTAGTAGAGGTTCCGTCGTGCCATTTTTGAGAATGATCAGCAGCTTCTTGGATAGCTTTTCTAGCATTGGCTGCACTCATTTGAGGCACAACTCCCTTAGCATCCAAGATTTGTCTAGTAGGCACGTCCAATCCTTGATAGAACAATATTATCTCCTGCATTGGACTTAGATAATGTTGAGGGCATTTCATCAATAGGTCTTTAAATCGTTCCCAAGCTTGATAAAGAGTTTCATCAGGCTCTTGCTTGAAACTGTTGATAGCCTCTATCTTTTTAGCAGTTTTAGCAGGTGGACAATATCTTTTCAGGAATTTGCTCTTCAAATCTTCCCATGTTGTGACTGAACTAGCAGGTTCATTCCTTAGCCACTTATTAGCAGCTCCTTTAAGTGAAATTGGAAAGATTCTTAGCATAAGTTGATCGTCAGAGACTCCTTCTGTAGTAAACAAATCTGCAATCTCGAGGACCTTTTCAACATGTTCATTAGCATCTTCATGTTCTGTTCCACTGAAAGCATTTTCTCTTAGCTCCTTGAGAAACTGACCCTTCAACTCAAACTTTGACTTTTCATCAAACTTTGGTCTAGCAACTCCTGAACTGTAATCAGCACGGGTTTTGTTCATGTATTCCTCCATGGTAGTGTTTTCCGCCATTGTTTCTGTTTCTTCTTCCTCCTTTTCTTCAGAAAAATAATCAAGCTCGAACGAACTTGAGATATCAAAGCTTTTTGTGTTGAAAAGCCTTTTAAGCGAATGAAAGGCTCGTTCAGGATCTTCGAAAGGTTTAATCAAGTTCTTAGTAGAACTCCTGGTCATGCACTTCCTGAAACTATCACAAAAGCATCAGTAGGGTATGTTCAAGAAAGTAATATATCAGAAAATTAACAACGAAAACGGAATACGAAAAATAAAAGTTACTGATATCTGCAGACGATGCGCCGTATCCAGAAAGTTGGATACGCCGTATCTTATAATCGTTAAAATTTAATCAGACTTTTATTCAGAAAGTAGATACGCCGCTTATAATTTAGAATGCGCCGTATCCAGTTTAAATTATCAAAAATCGATTATATTTATTAAAATTAAATGCGTCGTATTAACAAAAGTTAATGCGCCGTATTTTCGTTACGTTTCAAAATACAAGATTTTTGATTAAGAAGATGCGCCGTATCGATAAAAATCGATGCGTCGTATCTGTTTAATAATTCGAAAACTGTTTTTAATTTAAATCGAAAATACGCCGTATCTGTGAAAACAGATGCGTCGTATGGCGTTAGGGTTTAGAAAAATTTCTTATTAAAAACACAATACGCCGTATCTTGGGGAAAGATGCGTCGTACTCGAATTTATTAAACGCGTTGTATTTTATAAAAATTAAACGCAATACGCCGTATTTGTAAAAACAGATGCGCCGTATCGTTTGTATCAGCTCAGTACAACGATAGCAGAATGCAGAAAAATAGAAAAAGAAAAACAAAAAATAAAAACAAACAAAAAGAAACAAAAATTAAAGAAAATAAAAACACACAAAAACAGAAAATATGCAAATAATACAATGAATGCAATTTATCTAATATATAACAGGGTTTGTGGTTAGAATCTAAAAATTAAAAAGAAAAACCTAATTAAAATACTAATCAAATTAACAGATAATAACAATTCACTCCACGGCAACGGTGCCAAAAACTTGATGTGCGTGTGTATTGCTCTAATTCTTTTATATCCACGGTAGCGGCGCCAAAGACTTGGTGCGCGCGTGATGTATCGCTGTGGTTTTAGCAGTATTAATGCCTACTCAAGTTTTAAATTTATATTTAGCCGACTTATCAATAAAACACACACTTTAACGAGCAGTGTACCCGGTCAGTATGAATATAATGGTAAGTAGAGTGTCGATCACTAAGAGTGGAACGTATTATCTAGTTATTCTAATCAGTATTTTAATATCTTAAGTTAGCTATACAACCTAATCTAACGCAAGGGGGTTCAGCCTGAGAGACTGGCATGGTTTGGTTATGATTAAATAGAAAACTAAACTAATGAGCACGAATCAGCGATTAGCACACACGTACACAGATAGATACTTGAGATAATAAGAAGACCTGTCCTGATAATTAAGTAGCTTGTCACTTGTTTTATTGCTAGTTTTATATGAAGTGTATATAATTAACCCTTTCTCGTTGGCTCTAATCTTATCGGCGAGTAAACCCTTAATGATTACTTATGTCTATCCTATTTATTTAGCGTCTCTTAAATAGGCGAGGAAGGGGCATGGCGACCCAAGCAATGCTCAGCTAGACACAGAGGTTATCAATGCACTAATAAAAGTCACCAAAAACATCAACATATAAACTTTAATTAATGGGAAAGCAATTTTAAGGGGTGCCCATGATTTTCCGTAGTCACATGGAATCGGCCCATCAATCCTGATGAATTAAAGTGTACAAATACAATAAAACAAAACTACTTAATGAATTGAATACACGCAGGACCTTCTTACAGCTCTTGTATCTTCGTTTAGGGTGTGTCTTGTGCTGCTAATACGTCTGAATTCGTCTGGTATCTCGTACTGTCCAACTTAAGCTCTCGAAATTCGTCTGGTCTTGGGGTATTTATAGTTTCTGTATGAGGGTTAGATGCGGTGCATAGAATAAGTAGATGCGGCGCATTGACTTAACTTCGCGTGGGGTCCAAGATTAATATATTCAGGAATATTCGTACACCGCCTTAAGATGCGGCGTAACTCCATTTCTCTATGCGGCGCATGTCCCTTGTGTCTTGGATCGTAACTTGTGAAATCTTGATAGTGATGCGCCGTATGTAAGAAGTATGTTGCGGAATATCTGGAGCAGAATGATCTTGATCTTGTACATTTTAGTAGACTCTTAACGTCTTTCTTGTTTTGCTCCATAATTAGTCCAAAATCGCCAAGTTTCACATAATACTTGTTTTTACCTGAGAATTATAAAAGTAAACATTAACGTATCGATTCTCACAGATAATATAATGAAACAAGTCAAATAAATAGGATAAATGATGATAATAAAATGTACTTATTTGAGTTCATCAATCGTACTTTTCAACATTTATATTCGATATGAAATTAACAAAGAATATATACCCAAGTGTTTGCGGAACAACACTTGGGATTGAATGACAATGTATACTCTCTAATTTTAGAGAAGAGGATCCTATCAACTATTCTATACTATACTTTACATTTTGTGTGTATGATCTCTAAACTATCCCTATTACTAACTATATATATATATAGGTGGAAAGTATTAGAGAGTATGGAAGGTTTGGAATGTCATCCTTATCATTGAAACATACAAGCATATATATACACAATACAACTTAGGGTTTCCTGGAATGGGCCGAGCCCTACAATGAGTACAACATGGGCTGAGATAATAAACTACACTAATACGCCCCCGCAGTTGGAGCGGGAGGAGGTCGAACGCTCAAACTGGAGCGAAACTCGGCAAACAAGGGAGATGGAAGTCCTTTGGTGAAGATATCAGCATACTGGTATCTCGAAGGCACATGAAGAACACGAACATGTCCAGTTGCAACAAAGTCACGAACAAAGTGAATGTCAATCTCAATGTACTTCGTGCGTTGATGCTGGACTGGGTTGGTAGACAGATAGACAGCACTGACATTATCACAATATACAAGTGTAGCAGTACGCAATGGTACAAGCAGCTCGCGAAGAAGGTTCTGAACCTATGCAGTTTCGGCAACAGCATTAGCGACACCACGATATTCTGCTTCAGCACTAGAGCGCGAAATAACATGTTGCCGCTTAGATGACCAAGTAATAAGGTTGTCGCCGAGAAAAACACAATAACCCGAAGTGGATCTCTGAGTGGTGGGACATCCGGCCCAGTCAGCGTCAGAGTAAGCTGTAAGTTGAGAGGCCGGAGATGCATATAGTTGAAGGCCATGATCAAGGGTGCCACGAACATAACGCAAGATGCGCTTGAGAGCTGTAAAATGAGGCTCCCGAGGGTCATGCATAAATAGACAGATCTGCTGCACGGCATATGAGAGATCAGGGTGTGTGAATGTAAGATACTGAAGAACACCAGCTAAACCGCGATATAATGTTGGGTCATCAACCGGATTACCATCGGGTCCAAGCTTGGATTCAGTGTCAACTGGAGTCTTGCACGGGTTGCAGTTGAGCATGTGAGCACGCTCAAGTATTTCAGTGGCATACTTGCTTTGAGAGAGAAACAAACCAGACGACGTACGCTGAGCAGAGATGCCAAGAAAATAGTTGAGCGGGCCAAGGTCAGTCATGGCAAACTCACTATGAAGAGATGTGATAATGCTCTGTAGAAGAGATGATGATGAAGCTGTCAAAATGATGTCATCGACATACAGTAGTAAATATGAAGACATGTGATGGTTGGTGACGCTTGTCTTGCATGTGGTGGAGAAGTACAATCTTCCTCTTTTGGAAATGCTCCAACCATGATTTAGGAGTGATGTCAACATATTCTCACTTATATGGCAATTCCTTATACTTTGTTTGACTTCCTTTTAGTACTTGTTGTCAGCTTTATTTTCCCAAAGAAGTTCCCGCCCATATTTGCAGTTTGTTCAGAGACAGTCTTCAGGGAGTCAGTGAGTTATTGTCATCACTCACTGACTCCATTACCTTCTTCTTTGGCTCAGGGATCATTCACTGAGTGCCGCCTCACTGAATGACGGGTCTTTCTTCTTAGACTCAGTCTGAACATCCTGAAGGTAACTCACTGAGTGACTGTTCACTCAGTGACTTGATTGTTGTTTACGGTTATACAACACTCACTGAATCTGTATCAGTGGGTGACTCACTATTTTATTCAATGAGTTAGGCTATTTTATTTTCAAATCCTTGTCAAGGGCAATTGGGTCAATTTTTGACCAAACAGGATACATTCTGATCTGTTATCTTATGATTCACCCTTATGTTTGAAACATGAATCTAATGAAAATAGAGGAAAAGATTTTGGAAATTTTAAGCAGGAACAGGTTAGGCATGATCAGATTATGGATAGAATTGTGGAAGATAGAACACCAGCTTTGACAAATCATTATTGCAATCCTATGATAATGGTAAAAGAGGGAACTGTGCAAGCTTGGCCATCTTGTAACTCTTTTCGTAACAAATGTAATGGGGGAGAGTATGGAGAATTAAATGGAAACCAAAGAGCCTAGTTGGAATGGACGTGTTTCCATGTATTAGAAAGACGCAATATTGAGTTCGAGAATCTATCTTTTCAAGAATGGTATAAAGTTAGGTATGGGAACGCTATTATTAGCAAAAATCTGATTAGAAGATTCCAGCACGACTACGACAATTATCGTCTTCATCAGGACGAAGTACTTGAGGAGTATTCAACTACAAACGAGAGGGAAGATAATTCAGAAAAACTTACAAGTGATAACGATTCCCAGTGCAAGGAGGAAATTAATGAAGAATTTGGGGGACGGAGCTTGACATTTAATGATTGGCTTAAGAATCGGTTCGGTACTTCAAATGTGGATAAAATGGTCAAGTAAAAGGTTTTTATTGAATGGATGATCGACTGCTATCCGGGCGGACCGAATACAGCTGAAAATGACCATGTAATCAGGGACAAGTTAGACACTACCTTAGGTGGTGGTTAACCATTGGTGTCCATGGCGTTGAGTCTAACTTTAAAGACTCGTTAAATAAACAAAAGTGCTCTTTCGGGAGACAACCTGAATTATTCTTTTTCTTTTCCATTTTATTAGATTAGTTAGGTTTGGTGTGTTTTTGTTCATATTTTGCAGGAATTGGAGCAAGGAGGATAGCGTGAAGTTCACTATAGATGGAATCAGTCTGGAAAATCCATTCTGTGTAAGATTTACGGCGTAACCCAATTCTATGGTTATGCCGTAACCCTCCTCCGATATCGGACGACTCCCAGGTTTTATCAATTATGACGTAACTCAGTAATGAGTTTACGCCGTAACCTTTCCTGTATCAAAATTTAATTTTTAAATCTTACACACCAAAACCTTGTATTAGTTTTAAATGAACTTTGTGGGTGTGTTCCCTGTAAACCCTCACGAGACTTCACTCATCCACTCGGGACACTGAGTGGTTTAAAAGGCTTGTTGCATATGCTAAATGCAACCGTGATTCCTACGAAAGTGAGTTAGGTTTTTATTTGTTTTTAATTTTCCTTTTTATTTTAGAATTATGCTTGTTGGTAGTGTCGTGATTTCAGGGAATTGAAGTTTGCTCATGGAGAAAAGACGAAGGCACGCTTGTTCAACGTGATCCTTCTTTCATTTTGGAGCAAATTTCAGGGAAGTTCTCGTTGAAATTCTACTTTTACCTCATCTTTATTTCATGTTTAGTACAAAAGGGACTTTGTACATTTCAAGTGGGGGGACGGGAGTAGAATTATAACTTGAACTCATTTGCCCTCATTTTTTCTAGTTTATTTTGCAAAATTGTGTCATTTTTAAAATTTTGACATGTTTTTCTTAACCTAACTAGAATAGACCTTAGCCGAGCACACTATAACCCTTGATTTCCATGGTGAGATTTAGCCTTTCCATTTCCCCTTATTTACCTCAAATCCACCAAATAGTGAGTGTGCCGGTAGTATGTAAACTTTAGAACTTGGCCTTTACATCATTTCGAGACCATAGACGAGTAGTGTGTCGAGTTAGCTTGATACATTTGGAAGATACAATTCGAGAAGGCAATACTTTAGGATTAATACCCAAATAGCCATCTGTGTATATAATTGTATGCGTTTATTGATTAGTCACCTCGATTTTTCGATCCCCGTGTTAAACCCTTTTGTTGCACTCACCTTTAGTGCAAGATAGCCCTAGATACACCCTTCCGAGCCATTCTTTTCATTTCATACCCTTATCAATATTGTTTTGGTACACTTATTCGCCTTACCCTACCGTGTAGTCTTAGCTCATGATTGAGAAGTCACCATTTGCTCAAGTTCAAGGTTCGAGTAGAGAGATTTGGAAACCACGCCTACGTCGAAGACATATGTTTGAAGATCATTGAAGACACCCCATATTTTTTCATATATGATTCATTTCAAGTGGGGGGATTGATGCGGGATTTGAAAGACCTCGCAAAAGATTTTTCTTCTCAAGGGATCTCAAGAAGTTTTGCAATCCTCCAGGCAGTGTACCTGACCGTTGTAGTGTAGTATAGGTAAATCCGGGGGATTGATCATTCTCTAGGGGAATAGTATCATTAGGTTAAGATGTATGTCGAGATAGGTCTAGAGGTGAGGGATGATTCTTTTTGTATTTTTATATTTTTTAGAAAGCAAAGTAAAGATCTCGGTTTTGAAAGAGTGGACGGAATTAGTTGCTATTCAACTAACCCAAAAACTATTTATAAAACTAAAATTAAACTAAAGATAAGAAAAAGTAAATTTGGTGGTAACTCTTATGGTAAACAAACGTGTTCACTTAGAAGTAACTACTCCCTAGTTATCTCCTACTGATTTGTTGAATTGTCACGTCCTTGTTTTAGTTGAAGCTTTGTACTCCTTAATATTGGTCGTGGGGTGGTGCCGAATTCCTAACTCTATGAATCTTAGTCTCCCCCAAATCCCTTAAAGTCTATTAAGTTATCTAGGATCTACAAGCCGCAATCCACGCAATAAATACAACGCAAAAAACCAATAGTGCACTCTACGATTGCGTTTTCTAAGACGTTCAAGCTAGTTACATATAAGAGGTCAGCCAGTTTTCTTAGCCTAACGCGAGGCAATCAACTAAACAATATACAACAAATCAATGATCAACAACTAGGTTTCATTAGATCTAAGCAAACACAGATAAACTTAAGCTAGCATGATAGATAGAAGAAAAGATAAAAAAAAAGTAATCAAACAACACATAGACATATTGAATGATTAAACGAATAACTTATCTTCAATAAAGCATGAGGTTCAAGGGTTGAAAAACCCTTACAAAGCTGTTGAAATTCGACTAGGGTTTTGCCTCTAAAGTATTACCAAAAAGTGCCACACATTACAATGAAAACATTTGAAAATATATATATGAATACAATTCTGACGGCGTCAGGTTATAGCCTCTGACGCCGTCAACTCGCCTTGGATTAGGGTTTCGTCTATGTAATCGCCGCTCTGAGGGCATTAGAAAGGGATCTGAGGCCGTCACTCGTAAAACTCTTATGGGGCATCTCTTGTTGACTTAAAGCGTCACGTCCATCTTCATTTTGTACCTGACGGTGTCAGGTTGTAATGTCATCAAAACTGTCTGAAGCGTCACTTATTAGCTCAACACTAGAAATCTTCCATGGATTTACAAGGGACGGCATCACGTTGTGTCTGGTGACGCCGTCAGACTCCCATGTCTGACGTACTTTTTGCGACTTCGTCGTTTTCTTCACTTTATCGTCCAAATATGCTCCAAAAGTGCCGTTTTCCATAATTCTCGTCCCAAGTACTTAAAATACAAAAAGAAACGATTTGACGCAATATTTGATCACATTTGCTCGATTTTTGGCTTTAATGACCCCTTAAAAAGGTATCAAATAAATCCTTATCAAATATCCCTACACTTGGGACTTGCTTGTTCTCAAGCAAATGGGCTTTTATTCTAATCAACCTATAAGTTAGAGGTCATTTAACATTAATATAAAAGTAATTACAACATAAAATCATTCCATGTTAGTAAAAACAAGCACGAAAATTATATACTAGCACCTCACACAAAGTGTTTGGATTCTCACATCTCTCGGGTGTATAAAGTTATAACACATATGGAAAAGTTGAAATTGAAACACTCTCTACCTGTCATAGTACATAGATTACCATAGGCTTGGGAACGGATCAAACCTCCACCACTTTGGGGTAAGCACCTAGGATAAACTATCAAAGAGGTCTTTTAAAGGGTTGTAACGTTAGGTGTAAGGGTATGGAAAACACGATTTTGTTCGATATAGGGAATTTTTACTGGTGGCAAGTCAATCATCTTGATCAATTACATGTACAAAGAGGCGTTGCTAAGCCAAGACTTGACTCGCTAACTACTAACTTCTTTTTGTATTTTTTTTGACACTATCTTTGACTTAAACATAAATGAAACGGGATGGTAGTCCGTATGTTTTTTCGCTTTTTTTTTTAATTATTTATTTTTTTTATCATTTTTCGTGTTATTTATTTATTTATTATTTTTTTTCATACACTTTTGCCCTACCATCCAAAATAATACATCAAAGGGATCTTGTAACCTCCCTACACTTGAACTTTTACATACTTTACACATAACTAACTAATGCTCCGAATTAAGAAAATTAATACACTTGCAGTACTTTAAATATTAACGCACATAAGGGGGTAATAACATTACTTTCTTCCCCATTACTCTATAACAACTAGTATTTTTACCCATGAGTCCCAATCATCCCAAAACTGTATTTACAAGATATGACTCGACTTAGCAACCATGTAACCGATTAGACAATTGACAAAGGGTTTAACAAATAACAATAATGCACTAAAGATGAGTGCATACAAGGTAGGCTAAGGCGATTTGGGTGTAACTTTGGGGGTGGATTATAAACAATGTTCTTCATTAATATTTCGGAATCCACCGAAATATCACGAGAACCGCGAAAAAGATAGGCTCTAAGGGATGTACTAGGGGTATCGTGTACTAAAGATGAGTACATCGCAAGGGTGTGGGAAAATTACCTGACCGGTGTAGCCAACGTAGTTATAATACATGTTTAAAACAAGGGTTATCCTAATGCCTCTTATCATTAAGTAAATCCTAACTACACGAATGTAGTCTCACTAGCGATCTCGGGATGCATCATAAATGCAAGTTCTAGAATCTATATACTAACGGTACACTCATAAGCATTAAAGGTGAATGCTTTTTCCTAAAGATCTAAAGGCGAACCTCACATTTTTTGGGTGGAAATTTTTTGAGTGGTAGGGTTTTTGTGCTAGCTATATAATTCCTATCCATGGGACGCTTATTGAAACTACAGTTTCACTCCTATATATTGTAAATTTAAATTTGGTGCTAAAATTGCCCTAACAAGTATCTATCTTAGTTTTATTACACATTTACTATAAGACAAAACAAATATCAAGCAAAGTTATAGTTTCTAAGGTATCTCATTTTACCCTCCCTACACTTAAATTGAACATTGTCCCAAATGTTCTTGAAAAGTATAAAAGTTATGATAACGAGAAAATAAAATAGAGAAAGAAACTAGTACTCCCCTGATTTACTCGGCATGGACGATGTGACAACATGGTTAAATCTTCCTCCAAGAAAACAAACATGATAAGCTTCACTTCCAATGTATACTTCATCTTCTTGTCCAATATAACCTGTAATTCACTAAGAAAATGAAACATAAAACCTCACATAAAATCGGCGGTAAACACTACATATAATAAAAACTAATTCCTAGAAAACAAAGTAAGATATGATGCTTGCAAAATAAATGTCTACAGATTTCTGGAAATTTAAAATTCTGAATTTTTTTTTCAAAAATTAAGTTCCAGCAGAAAAACAAAATCCTAGAAAACTGTGCTGCTACAGTGCCTGACGCTGTCAGGTGGTAAACCATGACGCCGTCAGGTAAGACCTGACTGTATTTTTACGTTTTGGTTGGAAAATTTCTGAAAAAATATGAGTATTAAAACCTGGAAAAACTGCAGAACATTCATTGTGACTCGATAAAAGCATTTGACTCTAAACAAACACATAAATATATGCTAATCATTAATTGTTAACTTTCATGTTCGAATTTGTTCTTATAAACAAATATGATCTTCCCTACACTTATCTCTTTGTAAAATACCTTTATATGTGATTAAGACGAGGTTAAAAAAAAAATAAAGCATTTTCACAAATTATTCGAAACATGAAAGATAAACAAGTAAAGATGGAACATATATATGAAATCAAACAAAATAAAAATAAACAAGCAAACAATTAAAAAGCCTGGGTTGCCCCCAGGAAGCGCTTTTCTTTATTAACGAGTCTTGTAGCTAGACTCAAAGTCATGCCCTATTACCTTATGTGAGTGAGTTCCTCATCGAGGACATCTTTTGGATCAAATTTTCCTTTTAGTTTCCTATTAGCACGTTTTGTTCAGTATGACTTTTCAAACTTCTCTCCATCGGGATCATATAAGGTCATCTTTATGTGTCATGATCCATCGCCTTCTTTCGGTGGCTTATTCCAATTCCATGGATGTTTTGAACTCTCACTCTTCCACTTATTCATTCCTAAGTTAATTGGCAAGACTCCTAGGAATTCAATCATCTTCCTAAAAACTAAAGGATCCTCAAATGGGTCCAATTCGGTATCTCTAGCCAAAAGTTGTTCTATCGAGTGTGTTCGGTTCACGAATTCTTCCTCTAAATAGAATGGGTGTTGAGGTCCTATGAAGTCTCCATTAATCCAAGGTCCATATCTAGAGGGTTTCCTATCCATATCTACCCAATGAGGTGTTTGTTCCTCATCATTATCATAGGCATGTTTCTTGACATCGTAGATTGACCTAGTATCACTTTCACCTACCACTATTTTGGACGTCTTACAATCAATCATAGCACTAGCGGTAGCTAGGAATCCTCTTCCTACTAACAATGGGCATGTAGTATCACTAACCATATCAAGGACATTAAAATCCGCCAAAATAGTTAATTTCCCTATATGTACTAACATGTCCTTCATTATTCCTACCGGATAAGCAACACTTCCATCCGCTAAACCAATAACCACTTCC
Source organism: Artemisia tridentata subsp. tridentata (assembly GCA_021014915.2). NCBI lineage: Eukaryota > Viridiplantae > Streptophyta > Magnoliopsida > Asterales > Asteraceae > Artemisia > Artemisia tridentata. Next base: position 187,093,783 of record CP139506.1, on the reverse strand, counting down.
GTTTCTTCTAGCTTCCCTAGCTTAAGAGTTTTGTAAAGGGATAATGGAAGTAAGTTAAGGCTTGACCCTAGATCGGCTAATGTATCAAAAGCTTCAGAATTCCCTATCCTACAAGGTAAAACGAATATGCCCGGATCATCTAACTTCTTAGGAAACTTATTTTGAACAAAAGCGGTGCCATTCTTACCCAACTTAAGCTTCTCCTTATATTTTTCCAAAAATGCATTGTAGTAAGGAGCACGAGTCAAAAAACCGATGAGATGGAATTAACGTTTAGTTTCGGGTTCTTGACGGTGTCACTTGGGAGTGCTCCCAATACTCGATCATTGAGAACCTTTAACATGTTGTCAATTTTATTGGTCATCTCACTTTGTTGTTGTTGTTTGAAATCGGCTTCAAACTTAGACAAACGAGCTTCTTGAGATGCCATAAAATTAGACATTAATCCTTCAAGATTGTTGGAATTGTTTGAAGGATTATTGTTGAAGGTACGGTTAGAGGACAAACCGTTTGATTGGAAACGATTAGGTATATTTGAAAAATTGTTTTGAGAAGAATTTTGGTTTTGTTTCCACTTAAATTTTGGATGATTCTTCCAAGATGGGTTGTACGAATCACCATAAGTGTTTTGCTCGGGTTTGAAAGTGAACCACTTGTCTCCCGCTCCATCGGTACGCGAGGATTCATAATCCACAAAAGCTTGGTCGGGGAGTTCCATGCAATCACGAGTATCATGGGACCACTACATAACTCACATGAAGAAGTGATTTTGTTCACTTGACTTGAAGGTTTAGGAGCTTCGTAGGATTTCATGAGAAACTTGACTTGGTCTTCAAGTTCCATGATCCTACGGTTGGGAATGCTTGAGTTATTCGAAGGCAAGGATATTGCCTTGACCATTTTGCTCAACTCGCGGGGGTCATTCCAACATTCATTGTCATTGAGAGAAAGATCTTCTATGATTCCCCACGATTCTTCCGCATTCTTATCACGTAGCTTACCACCGGCCGCTTGGTCAATGGTTTGCCTTGTGGATTGATTGCCATGATCGTAGAAGATTTAGACTTAAAGGAAAAGATCAATGCCATGATGAGGGACTTTTTGGAGTAAGTCCTTAAAACGAGTCTACGCTTCATAAAGAGTTTCACCTTGATGTTGTTGGAACATCAAGATGTCATTCCTTAGATTGGTAGTTCACCCCGGTGAGAAAAATTGAGCGAGAAAACGAGAGGTGAGATCATCCCAAGATGTGATGGATCCCGCGGGTAAACGCTCGAGCCATTGACTAGCTTGGTCACGTAGAGAGAATTGGAAGAGACGCAAGCATGTCGTCTCTTGAGTTTCAACATCAAGGTCGATGGAATCTACGATTTTAAGGAAATCCTTGAGATGTTGATTTGGATCTTCGGAACGAAGTCTATGGAATGCACATCCGCTTTGCATCAACCGGATGGTGTCAGATCGCAAAGGAGACACATTGGCTCTTTGGGGGAGCTCAGTGGTGTTTCGATAGCCTTGGTGGCTTGGTTTGGAGTACTCACCTAGAGTACGGGCTCGAGGTGGGTCTTGGTTAATTGGTGGGTCTGGGTGTTGTTGTTCTTGGTGGTTTGGTGGAGCTTGGTGTTGTTGTTTTGGTTGTATGATGGGATCGAAGATGCCTTCATTCACAATGATGGCAAATGAAGAGGGTTACGAAAAAAAGGCACGAAGAAAAGATAGACTAAAGAAAACTACTAAAAAGAAAATAAAAATCTCACTTGATAGGAATCTAGTGAGTAGACCTAAACGAGATAGAAATTAAACCTGAGCAATAACTATTCCCCAGCAACGGTACCAAAAACTTGATGCGGGATTTGCAAGACCTCGCAAAAGGTTTTACTTCTCAAGGGATCTCAAGAAGTTTTGCAATCCTCCAGCAGTGTAACTGACCGTTGTAGTGTAGTATAGGTAAATCCGGGGGATTGATCATTCTCTAGGGGAATATTGTCGTTAGGTTAAAATGTATGTCGAGATAGGTCTAGAGGTAAGGGATGATTCTTTTTGTATTTTTATATTTTTTAGAAAGCAAAGTAAAGATCTCGGTTTTGAAAGAGTGGGCGGAATTAGTTGCTATTCAACTAACCCAAAAACTATTTATAAAAATAAAATTAAGCTAAAGATAAGAAAAAGTAAATTTGGTGGTAACTCTTATGGTAAACAAACGTGTTCACTTAGAAGTAATTACTCCCTAGTTATCTCCTACTTATTTGTTGAATTGTCACGTCCTTGTTTTAGTTGAAGCGTTGTATTCCTTAATATTGGTCCTGGGGCGGTGCCGAAGTCCCCAACTCTATGAATCTTAGTCTCCCCAAAATACCTTAAAGTATATTAAGTTATCTAGGATCTGCAAGCCGCAATTCACGCAATAAATACAACGAGAAAAACCAATAGTTCACTCTACGGTTGCGTTTTCTAAGACGTTCAAGCTAGTTACATATAAGATGTCAGCCAGTTTTCTTAGCCTAACGCGAGGCAATCAACTAAACAATAGACAACAAATCAATGATCAACAACTAGGTTTCATTAGATCAAAGCAAACACAAATAAACATAAGCTAGCATGATAGATAGAAGAAAAGATAAACAAGTAATCAAACAACACATAGACATATTGAATGATTAAACGAATAACTTATCTTCAATAAAGCATGAGGTTCAAGCGTTGAAAAACCCTTACAAAGCTGCTGAAATTCGACTAGGGTTTTTTCCTCTAAAGTATTACCAAAAAGTGCCACACATTACAATGAAAACATTCGAAAATATCAGGTTATAGCCTCTGACGCCGTCAACTCGCTTTGGATTAGGGTTTCGTCTGTGTAATCGCCGCTCTGACGGCGTCAAAAAGGGATCTGAGGCCGTCACTCGTAAAACTCTTCTGGGGCGTCTCTTGTTGACTTAAAGCGTGACGTCAATCTTCATTTTATACATGACGGCGTCAGGTTGTAATGTTATCAAAACTCTCTTAAGCGTCACTTGTTAGCTCAACACTAGAAATCTTCCATGGATTTACAAGGGACGGTGTCATGTTGTGATTGGTGACGCCGTCAGACTCCCATGTCTGACGTACTTTTCGCGACTTCGTCGTTTTCTTCACTTTATCATACAAATATGCTCCAAAAGTGTCGTTTTCCATAATTCTCGTCTCAAGTACCTAAAATACAAAAAGAAATGATTTGAGGCAATATTTGATCATATTTACTCGATTTTTGGCTTAAATGACCCCTTAAAAAGGTACCAAATAAATCCTTATCAGGGATGTTATTATTGTAGTTATGATTCAAAAAATAAAAAAATGTGTGTTTCTGTATGTATATAGTAGTATAGATAGTGCATTGTTATAAGCACTAAGTTACGAGCTTATCAGATTTAGTATCGAGGAGGCCACTTCGATCACATATGGAGATTTGATGTTGGTTACAAGTTATACTAGCACGTTGATGAAGACCAAGTAGTGTGCTCATCATGACGTCCGCTAATGGCACACTTACTTGTTACATTATGATCCGGTTTTTGCGTCTTGAAGTTTGGATTTTGGATGGACGGCGGGTGGTGACGACTTGGTTGTAGGCTAAGACTATTTGCTTTCTATTTTTCATTTTTCACCCATTATGTGCATCCCATGTCTTATCCTACCCTTTAGTTGTGAATCATGCTTAGGTGAAAGGTCCGATCAGTCATTGGTGTCTTGGCCATGGATTTGGTCATGTATCGATGGTCTTTGTCGCTTTCGCCGTGGTATATTAGTAACAACACTAAACCCTAGCCTTATAATTTGTTCACCAAATATTTCCTTCGATGATTGTTTTGACCTTAGCTCTAGTGGTGGAGATTTATGTAACCGCCAAACCTATGATAGAATACATGCTATGACTGTGCGTTGAGTGATCACCCCAAAATTGACACTTAGATTAGGGAGAGTATGAGTATTTGTTTCCCATTTCGTGAGGTGTTCGGCTTTGAATATTCTAGCATAGGAAATTTTTTATTTCCTAAGTAATTTGGGGGATATCTTTTTAGAAATGATTCTAATAAGGTCTACTTGAGGGCAAGTAGAGTTAAGTGGGGGGATATTTGATGACATCAAATAATCTTGACTTTTTAGTGTCAATTTCCCCCTAATATTCTCATTATTTGTATCGTTTTATATGAATATATACTTTGATTTCTTTATATTTCATTTCCAGGTTATAAGTGAGCATAGGAGCAAAAGAGACGCGGATTTGAAAAAGCACTTACAAGATCACACACTTTAGTATGCTTAGAAGAAGTTACGGCGTAACTCTACTCTCCACTTACGTCGTAGCTAAGGATTTATACATGAAGACCAAGTCAATGCTGATCAAGGATTACGGCGTAACTACCACAAGAGGTTACGCCATAACAATTTGAAGACTTAGAAGAATTTCGAGACTATGATGGTTACGCCGTAACCAACACATAAGGTTACGGCGTAAATGTTACACATAATAGGGTTCAAGTGATTGATGAGATTACGACGTAACTACGCAAGAAGATTACGACGTAACCATGCATGAAGATTACGACGTAATTGTTGCAGCCGAAGATTATGGTGTAACTATCCATCAAAGTTACGCCGTAACTATCACTAATGGATAAGATCGTTTGAAGAATACACTAGTTACGGCGTAACCACAACTCAAGGTTACGCTGTATCTTTGTCGGGCCTATAAATACCAGCCCTATTTCCTGCATTTTACACATCTTTCACACCACCAAAAGTCAGAACGAAGTAGGGTTCCAGAAGGACGATCTCCAACAGCATACGGAGCATTTTCTAAGGGAGAGATCACGACATAACATCAATAAGTTTTAGCGATTTATTTTCAATTTACATTTACGATTCCATGTCTTTCATTTACATGCAAAACATTGAATCCGCTGTACTTTTTAATTTGATTGGCTAAGCACCTTTGGTGCTAGCCTAGTTATGATTCCTTCATTGTTTTGATTATGTTTTCATGCTTTTATTATTGCTTCTAGTGTGTGCATGCTTAGTTATTCGATAGATCCTCTAGTTTCGGTAGTTTTGAAGACCAGTTGTACGTATTACACTAGGAGAATTGACCAAAGGACCCTAGAGTAGTAGGTTGCGAGGGTTGGTAAGAATTGACCAAAGGAACACCAAATCCATTGTGTGCGAATTGACCAAAAGATCACCCTCCGGGTTGGATGAACTTAAGAAGTTAGATGTGTGGTCTAAGATCCGAGAGTCCGGATCATACAAAGAATTAATCTAGCATGTAGTGGCACTTAATGACTCAAACTAGTCTACCTGTAAGCTTTGACAGCCATAAGGATCCAGACCTTTGGTGTCCTAGTAGGATTCTAGGGAGATAGGCTAGACGAATTGACCAAAGGAGTCTAGTGAATCTTATGCCCCACTTGAAGCGATAGAAAGCTTAATGAGAAAACATAGTCGTAGCAATATAGGATGAACAACTAGGCTAGTACACTTTCTCCCTACTGCATTCAAATCTATTTAATTGCCGCATTTCATTTCTGTTTATTAGTTTAATTAATCAAACAAATCATAAACCCCTTTAAAACATGACATAGACTTAAGTTAGAATCAAGATACACATAGCTCTTGCGATGATCTCAGCTTTACCGAATACTACACTACACACGACCGGGTACACTGCCCGTGAGTGCATAAGGTAGACCATAGGTAGACGAGACAACTATAAATATTAAAACCTGGACATAAATCTTGCATCAAAAGGCTTCTCTATAATGGAAAAATAATTTTGACGTTTATGCTCTTCAAAAGAAAGGAAGGAAAGAGAGAAAATTCAAAATCCATTGACAAAACACTAGAGTGATCAAGGGTACTCTTCATTTATAGGCAAAGTAAAAAGGGCCCCAAAAGACGAAAATACAAAGCATCTCAGAAGGAAAACATGACAAATGCGTGGGGACACACATCTCCAAACAATGAACACTAAACAACAAAAAGCTGATTGACAGCAACCAAGACTGAAAAAGAACCCCAAGCTTCCAATAGGAGAGAGACTATTTTCGGCTGAGAAAGAATCCCAGGCCACGAGAAAATTTAAAGCAAGACAAAGCCCAGGATAAGAAAAACATTCAATACCCGCGGTAACTCCTCTCAAGATACTTCGGATGAAAAGACCATACATACAGAGCGTAGCAGTCTTGGAAATGAAAACTATCTCTTAAACACTCAAAGACCTTGGTACTCAATGTTCCTAGGAAGAGCAAAAACGAAAAAACCTCCCGAGACAACGTCAAACAACTCTCCAGTATAACCCGTAACTCAAACATGATTCCATAATCGCATTTTCCTAAAGCAGTCAAATACACTAATGGACTGGGGGACTTGATAGCATATAGGACCGTCAGCCCAAATACTAAGGTCCATACGCGCGAACTAAGCCCAACAGCGGCTACAGATCATCACATCACACATGGGAAACAGACTCCCAGGCCAGGCTCATATGCCTACCAAACATTTCCAGGCAACGACAACCCTGGGAAACTTTCCCAGGACCATTGCTGATGCGTGGTTTTGCAACCTTACAACAGGTTTTACCTCTCGAGGGATCTCAAGAGGCTTACAACCCCACCAGGCAGTGTACCTGACCGATGTAGTATAGTGTAGTGGTAAGTACGGGGGATTGATCGTTCTCCACAGGGAATAGTGTTCGTTAGGTATGAAAAACTACTCTAATAGGTCTAAGGGTTGAGGAAGATTCTTTTTTGTGTTTTTATAATTTTATGAAAGCAAGTAAAATCTCGGTTTTGAAGGAGTGGGCGGAATTAGTTGCTAGTCAACTAACCCAAATAACTACAAATGCAAATAAAATAAATAACTGAAAATAAAATGTTGGAGAAAACTTAAGTGTAGAGAATTGTGTTTACTTAGATTTCCTTACTCCCTAACTATCTTTTACCGGTTAATTAGTGTGTATTAGTCGCGTGGATGATGGGTGTATTCCTTAATACCAATCGTGGGGTGGCGTACGTACTTCCCCAACTCTACAAGCTCCTACTTCACTCCTATGTCGAGCCGGCTAGGAAGCTCCTAACATGGGATCACTAGAATTCGCTTGTGCATTAAATACAACCATAAAAACCTTTAGTACGCATTTGGTTCATGTTTCTTAAGACGTTCAAGCAAGTTACCGAATAGGAAGTTAGCCAGTTTTCTTAAGCCTAACATAGATAAACAATCATCCAATACAACTAATAACACACTAATAACCAATAATCAATAGCTAGGTTTCATTAGATCTAAGCAAACACAAGATAAATCTAGCCTAACATGTTAAACAAAAGACAAGAACAAGATAAAATCAAACAACACATAGACATATTGAATGATTAATTGATAACTTATCTTTCAATGTAACATGGAAGATCTCAAGGCAAAAAGCCTTGAAAAAGATGCTAAAATCGTCTTAGGGTTTTCTCCCAAAAATTCCACACTAAGCTCTCTTTAATGACAAAAAATTAGAAAACTATATATAGACTTTTGGACCTGACGGCGTCACCTTATGGAGTGTGACGCCGTCACCTCGCCGCTTTTAGGGTTCCCGGATGACCTTCTTGACGCCGTCCCTCTTTAGCTCTCCAAAATCCGTTCTGGCTTATCAAGGCTTGACGCCGTCAGCTCTTGAACGTGACGCCGTCCCTCTTTGATTTAAGCCGTGACGCCCTTGATCAGGTTAAAGCGTGACGCCGTCAGAATTCACATGCAATTTTCACTGGCTTATCATGAGTAAATTTCACGTCCACCTTTTCTTGCCAAGCCATGACGCCGTCCAAAGTAAAATCTGACGCCGTCAAGGGTAACTTTTAGCCGATTTTTGAGACTTTGTCGTTTTCTTCACTTTTATGCTCCAAAAACGTCCAAAATGCCTCCTTTTCCAGATTTCTCCTCAAAAGTACCTAAAATGACAAAAGGAACGATTTAGGGCAATATTTGATCAAATAAATACGATTTAGGGCTTAAATGACCCCTTAAAAGCGGTACACTTTTCGCTTCATCAAATACCCTTACACTTGAGATTTGCTTGTCCTCAAGCAAATGCGCTTTTATTCTAATCAAAATACAAGTTAGGGGTCATTTAATGCAAACATAAAAGTAATTACAACAAATAATCGTTCCACTTCAATCATAATAAGCACGGAGATTTTAAACTAGCACCTCACAAGTAGTGTTTAGATACTCACATCTCTCAAGTGTCATCAAAATAAATCTCATAAATGAAAACGGATAATATCTCTCACTACCTGTCATAGCAAACAGATTACCATAGGCTTGGGAAAGGATCGAAAACCTCCTCCACTAGGCGTAAGCACCTAAGATAAACTATCAAAGAGGGCTTTTACATGGGTTATAATGTTAGGTGTAGGGAAAAGGAAAACACGGTTTTGTTGGATAAAGGATGTTTTACTGGTGGCGAGTTAAAGATCTTGATTAATTACATGTACTATACAATGTTGCTAAGCCAAGACTCGACTCAATCTTAAGCTAGAAACAAAATAACAAAATAACAAAAACATAAAAATAAACATAAAATAAAACGGGATGGTAGTCCGTATGTTTTTTCTACTTTTCTTTTTCTCATTTTTCTTGATTTTTTTTTTTTTTTTTTTTTTTTTTTTTTTTTTTTTTTTTTTTTGCATACACTCTTGCCCTACCATCCAAAATAATACATCATAGGGGCGTTGCCTTCCCCTTACACTTGAACTTTTACATAACTTTACAATTAACTATTCTAATGACTCGAATTAAGATAATTGAAAAACTTGGAGTACTTTTAAAATATTTAGCACATATGGGGGTAATAAATGATGTTCTTCCCCATTACTCCATTACACTAGTACTTTACCCATGAGTCCCAATCGTCCCAAAACAATATGTACAAGGATATGACTCGACTTAGCAACCATGTAATCAACTAGATAATTAACTTGGGTTTAAACAAATGTTGTCACAATAATGCACTAAAAATGAGTGCATACAAGGTAGGCTAAGGCGATTTGGGTGTACATTTAAGTGGGGTGTAACAAATTCTTCCTTTAAGTAAAATGCTTAAAGGTCGAAACGAAAAGATAGGCTCTGAGGGGTGTACTAGGGGTATCGTGTACTAAAAATGAGTACAACGCAAAGGGTGTGGGAGAATTACTTGACCAATGTTGCCAAAGTAATTATAACAAAAACACAGGTGTAAAACAATGGGTTAATCCTAATGCCTCTTATCATGTAGTAAATCTAACTACACGAATGTAGTCTCACTTGTGGCCTCGGAATGGTCCTAACGCAAGTTCTAGAATCTAAGTGCTACCGGTACACACATCATAGCATAAATGCTTTTCCTACCAATTCTAGGGGCGAACCTCACATATTTGGGGGTGGAAAATTTTTTTAGTGGTACGGTTTTTTTGCTAGTCATATAACTCCTATCCGTGAGACGCTCATTAAGATCAAAGTTTCACTCCTATATGTTGTAAAAAATTTTAAATTTGGCACTAAAATTACCTTAACAAGTATTTCTCTCAGTTTTAAATTTGGCACTAAAATTACCTTAACAAGTATTTCTCTCAGTTTTATTACACATCTACTATTAAACAAACAAAAATCAAGCGTAATAGTATTCTCTAATCGTACTTTTACCCTCCCCTTACACTTAAGATGAACATTGTCCCCAATGTTCAAATAACAAGATGTAAAAGCAAAAAGTAAAAGAATGAAATCAAATACTCCCCTGATTCGCTCGGTGGATAATGAAATACACGGTTAGATCTTCTTCCAAGGTAATGTTGAAGCTCCATGACTAATGCATCGCCATAAGCTTGATCCAAAAACATTTCCTTGTCCAAAATAACCTGTTAAACCTGAGAAAACAAACACGAAAACCTGCATAACATCGGCGGGATAAAATCTATATATAAGGATATAATGCTTGTGGAATGATAACTTTGCAGATTCCTGGAGATTATAAGTTGGAGATTTTAATAAAAACTTTTTTAAAAACAAAACTTTCAAAAATTGCTGAAAATTAAATCTGACGCCGTCAGGTTATAAACCCTGACGCCGTCAGAAATGACCTGACAAAAATTTTCATTTTAAGTTTCCGGAAAATTTCTGGAAAAACCTTTACCTTACTTCCTGGAAATCCTGCAAAACATCATTATGACTCGATACAAGCATTTGACTCAAACACACACTAATATGTATGTTAATTTATTATTATTACGATTCATGTTCATTTGTGTTCTAATAAACCGATTTAGATTTCCCTTACACTTAACTTTTGCAAAATACCTTTATATGTAGTTAAGACGAAGTTAAAAAAACAAAATAAAGCATTTTCACAAATTAGTTTTTAACATGAATCAATAATAATAAAAATTAAACACACATACGGAAACAAATAAAAACAAACAAACAAACAAATAAACACACAAAGCAAATAAAGTAACAATCAAATGAGGCTAGCATGCGATAAATAAAATCAATGTAACAAATGTTTTAAGGCAAACAGATGCCTTCCCTAAATTATTACAGACCATATTGTTTCAACACATACAACCAAATATCAAATTGTTCAAACATCAAAACATCAAATCACATCATCACTGGTGTGGGGGACCTTGGCGATAGTCGTAGCCTGGAGGGAGGTGCCCGTAGTACCCATATGGTGGGTAATCCTGCTCACGACCCGGGAAAGGGTCAATCTGCAGATGCGGGTCCAACTGATCACGTGTAGATAGATGCTGCATCTGACGAACCGTGTGATCATACATCCAGTCGAACCTCTCGTCCACCCTGGTCCTCCAAGTATCAACCTGGCCCATCCAGGTCCCCTGGTGAGCCTGCCAGTCCCCCCTGCTCATGTGCCGGTAGTAATCAGCTGTACCGGCCTCATAACCCTCATGCTGCTGCTGCTGGGGCTCCTCCTCCTCCTCATCATCCTCATCATCATCATCCTCAGCTCTGGCTGGATGATACCACATAAAGGACCCATCATGCATCTCCATAATCACCTCCATCTGCTTCAGGGACCTCTCCTTCACCGTCCTGCATGCATCACCACTCAAATACCTCATGACCTCGGGCCTGAGGACTCCATAAGACTGGGCCAGCCGGGTGATAAACATCCCACCATAAATCCTGTCTCCTTCCCTCTCCCCAACTCCACCATGCATAAAGCTAGCAACCCAAAACGGGATGTTGCAGTAAACATCATTAGAGTAGATGGTGTACAGGTAGAAGAGATCAGAAGCAGTGACACGGTGGTGAGAGCTGTGACGCCCCGTCAAGCTGTAGGTGAGGCATCGATGAGTCAACCGAACCCTAGGATCCCTGATTTGGGATGCCACAGTGGTCGATGTGTATACCCCATCCCCAATAGTCTGCCAGAACATGGAACACCTAAAATCATTCTTCATCGACTCCCCATGCAACAACCTCTGCATGAACCCTGCCTGAATGGTATCATGCTGATCGTACAACCCAAGTCTCCACCCAAACTCAGTAACCGAACACGTCCTTAGCTCACCCCCCAGCCTGAAATAGATCGTGGTACTGCCTACATCGGTCCTTGCCTCAGCCATGTCAAAATGAAAGGTGGCAAAGAATTCACGTACCAATTCCTCATATACCGGCTCCTGAATTTTAAACAGTCTTTCCCACTGAGGGCCGGTAAACCCATCCGTCTGAAAACTTTGGAGAAAGGTCTGCTCAAGACCTTCTCTCCTCAGAAAGTTCCAATCAACTACGGCCCCATTTTCGACCTTGTGTAGTAGCAGTTGTGCGTATTTGCTTGTAGCAGCATCGTTGTCAAAGACACCCCAACTGAGGACCGTATCCCCAAAGTTCTCTTGTTGAGATCGGGAAGAACTTCCTCGGCTGGGTCTTTGACGCTTACTCATTATCACGTGAAGATTGGTGACGAAAGTCGGTGAATTTGATCCTGGAAATTCGAAGGTGGGGTTGGAGTGGATATGGTTTGTGGGGTTTGTGATGAAAGTGATGGAATTAAAGTTATTATTGCTGTGCAGACGGGGTGACGGCGTCACGTTCAAATTCTGACGCCGTCAGATTAGCGTATTTTACTACTTTGTGCCAGTTTACAAATGAGCCCCTCGTACTTTAAGAGAGCAGCTAGTCAGGGTCAATAATCCTGATAGCTAGTCTCGTTAACAAGTTCCTCCTGGGTCAAATATTTTGTTACTGTCACGGGATGTGGTAAAATGTTGAAAAGGTCCGGTTGACGTCACATTCAGGTTCCAATCTCCGTCACGGCAGGTATTCAGGGAGTGTGAGGAGCTTTTACAGGGGGTTTTCGAAATGAGGATGTGCTTTAATTGAGTTCCTCTCACACCTGGCTTAAAGCCAAAAGATCGTTTCCTAGCCTCATGAAAGTTAGGGAGCGTGAAAACCATGCTTCCCACGAAAATGCTACGATCTTGAGAATTCTTTTTCTCGCGAGAGGATCCAAATAGATAAGAGGGTTTTAAAAGTGAAGGCTCGGGGAGAGGGGTTTCATCATCCCATTCGTTGTATGGTTCATTAGGGACCGGGAGTTCAAAGATCTTCTCGATCTTTTTGTGTGAGGCTTCTTCCCTAATTTTCTCCTTTATTCTCACAATAAACTTTTCTACTAGTTCCATGAACATATCTTGGGTGTTTTTCAAGTGAGTCTCTAATTCCTGGATCCGCCTTTCTTGGTTGTTCACGAAAGTTAGCATTATCCCTTCAAACTCATCTTGTCGTGAGAATTGATGAAACGTATGTTTACCAATTGTGTTCACGCACTCATCGGGATTTTCATCAGCCGTAGGTGTCTCAGCTTTCATTAAGCTCTCAACCTGCCTTTTTATGTTTTCGAACAGCTGTTCTTGGGTTGCACTCATGCAATTTAAAATCCCTTCTTCCGAGAACGTTGAGTCATTCCATTCTTCCTCTTCGTATTGTGCTAAGTCCTCAATGACTTCCCAGCACTTATCGACACTGAGCCTGCTCAATCTCCCATTGGCGGCGTAATCTATGGCTCTTCTAGTTTGATGATTGACACCATCATAGAAGATTTGGATTTGTAGCCAAGGATCCATGCCATGGTGAGGGACCTTTCGGAGTAAGTCCTTGAATCGAGTCCATGCCTCGTAGAGAGTTTCGCCTTGACGTTGTTGGAACATCAAGATATCATTCCTTAGCTTGGTAGTTCTTCCCGGTGGGAAAAACTGAGCAAGGAAACGAGTGGTGAGATCATCCCAAGAGGTGATGGATCCTGCGGGTTGACGTTCTAGCCACTGACTAGCTTGATCCCGCAGAGAGAATTGAAAGAGACGCAATCGGGTCGTCTCTCGAGTGGCAACATCAAGGTCTATAGAATCAACGATTTTAAGAAAGTCCTTGAGGTGTTGATTAGGATCTTCAGAACGAAGTCCATGGAATGCGCATCCGCTTTGCACCAACCGGATGGTGTCGGATCGCAAGGGTGTGATATTGGCTCCTTGAGTGAGCTCAATGGTGTTTCGATAGCCATGGTGGCTAGGACGGGAATACTCTCCTAAAGTACGGGCTCTAGGAGGTGGTGGGTTGTTGGGATTAAGGATATTACCATCTTCCATGATGTCGGATGGTAATGGTTACGAACAAAGACACGAAGAAAATAGATAGACTAAAGAAAACCTAGAAAAAAAAAAAATAAAAATCTCACTAGAAAGGAATCTAGTGAGTAGACCTATAAAATAAAAATTCAACCTAAACAATAACTATTCCCCGGCAGCGGCGCCAAAAACTTGATGCGTGGTTTTGTAACCTTACAACAGGTTTTACCTCTCGAGGGATCTCAAGAGGCTTACAACCCCACCAGGCAGTGTACCTGACCGATGTAGTATAGTGTAGTGGTAAGTACGGGGGATTGATCGTTCTCCACAGGGAATAGTGTTCGTTAGGTATGAAAAACTACTCTAATAGGTCTAAGGGTTGAGGAAGATTCTTTTTTGTGTTTTTATAATTTTATGAAAGCAAGTAAAATCTCGGTTTTGAAGGAGTGGGCGGAATTAGTTGCTAGTCAACTAACCCAAATAACTACAAATGCAAATAAAATAAATAACTGAAAATAAAATGTTGGAGAAAACTTAAGTGTAGAGAATTGTGTTTACTTAGATTTCCTTACTCCCTAACTATCTTTTACCGGTTAATTAGTGTGTATTAGTCGCGTGGATGATGGGTGTATTCCTTAATACCAATCGTGGGGTGGCGTACGTACTTCCCCAACTCTACAAGCTCCTACTTCACTCCTATGTCGAGCCGGCTAGGAAGCTCCTAACATGGGATCACTAGAATTCGCTTGTGCATTAAATACAACCATAAAAACCTTTAGTACGCATTTGGTTCATGTTTCTTAAGACGTTCAAGCAAGTTACCGAATAGGAAGTTAGCCAGTTTTCTTAAGCCTAACATAGATAAATAATCATCCAATACAACTAATAACACACTAATAACCAATAATTAATAGCTAGGTTTCATTAGATCTAAGCAAACACAAGATAAATCTAGCCTAACATGTTAAACAAAAGACAAAAACAAGATAAAATCAAACAACACATAGACATATTGAATGATTAATTGATAACTTATCTTTCAATGTAACATGGAAGATCTCAAGGCAAAAAGCCTTGAAAAAGATGCTAAAATCGTCTTAGGGTTTTCTCCCAAAAATTCCACACTAAGCTCTCTTTAATGACAAAAAATTAGAAAACTATATATAGACTTTTGGACCTGACGGCGTCACCTTATGGAGTGTGACGCCGTCACCTCGCCGCTTTTAGGGTTCCCAGATGACCTTCTTGACGCCGTCCCTCTTTAGCTCTCCAAAATCCGTTCTGGCTTATCAAGGCTTGACGCCGTCAGCTCTTGAACGTGACGCCGTCCCTCTTTGATTTAAGCCGTGACGCCCTTGATCAGGTTAAAGCGTGACGCCGTCAGAATTCACATGCAATTTTCACTGGCTTATCATGAGTAAATTTCACGTCCACCTTTTCTTGCCAAGCCATGACGCCGTCCAAAGTAAAATCTGACGCCGTCAAGGGTAACTTTTAGCCGATTTTTGAGACTTTGTCGTTTTCTTCACTTTTATGCTCCAAAAACGTCCAAAATGCCTCCTTTTCCAGATTTCTCCTCAAAAGTACCTAAAATGACAAAAGGAACGATTTAGGGCAATATTTGATCAAATAAATACGATTTAGGGCTTAAATGACCCCTTAAAAGCGGTACACTTTTCGCTTCATCAATTGCAACCGACAAAACACATGCCACTACTACAAGCATGCATGGATCATTCCACGCATCTAGTAAGGCCAAAAAAAGGCATGCCACGTGTCATCCCTTGTCTCCACTGATGGATGCCCAACACGTGGACCATCCCAGAAATCTGGATGGACTCCTAGGCAGGGTGCGAAACCCTAAGGCCATCCCTATAAATGGAAGGTTCATTCTCTCGAATGAACCAACTTAGCTTCACCACATACACTGAGTGGATTCTCACAATCCACTCCGGCTATTCAGATAAGTGTTAACCAAACTCGTAACTCCAATCACACCTCGAGGTCCTTACCGAACGTGGGAAACCAAATTGGATAGCCACCTCAACCCTCTAATATGTACCATATGTAAACAATATACATGCAATTATAAGACTTTAAAAGAATATATATGCAATTCTTTGGAGATTTACTTTTTTTTTTCCTTAACAAGAAAAGAGATTACTTTACATACAACTAGAAACAAATTAAAGTACAAGGACTATTTTGTAATAATGTCAACAACCTAGCAAGAATTATTCTGACAATATATAAACAAATCTTTCTAATTTGCCGCCTGCCTCTTTCCTCTGTCTTCTTACATTCATTCATTCATTCATTCTACGCCGCCGTCACTTAAAACTTTTTATTATCTCCGTCCGATATCTTTTTTACAAACATTCTAACACATTTAATTTTATTATCTAAGTGGCATGATGGCTCTTCGTTTTGATGTATTGCTTTTAATTTATAAGAGTATTTATAGTTGCATTGTTTTCCTTCCTGTATTAATGTGTTTATGATGAAAGATACATTAATTATATCGAATACCGATAATTAATACTAGTACTAAACTGGAATTTAATGTCAATAAGTATAAATGCATTATGTATATGTGTTTTAATGTAAGGGTTAAGTTTTGATTAATGAAGAATTAATACCTTAAATTGTGAAAAAAAAAATAAATAAAAAAAAAAAAAAATGAAAGTTTAATACCTTAAACTAAACTTTGCCAAGTATAGTACCTCTTTGCGCGATTTGCCTTTAGTTTTATTCGCATTTGAGATTTACCCATTTTTTGGTTTATAATTGTAAATTTGTTTAATGTTAATTTTATTACAATTTAATAGTTTAAATGTAGTTATTTTACAAGGGCGTCGAATTTTCATACAGTATAATTTATCTAAGTAGCTAATGTGACAATCAAGAATTCAGTATATAGCTCGATTTGTTATTTTGAGAGAGCGTAAACTTTACCAGTGCTTTAAGTTGTTCTGTTTAATTAGAGTATGTTTCATTTAACTAAGGTGATGGTCATAATAAGCTGAGTTGGAACATTCAGGATTTACTAGCATATTTAAAATATCCAGGAATGTAATAACCATAGCGGTAAAGGCGTTGAACCACATATTGAAATTAGACGTGTTTTGAAGAAAAGTAAGAATGATGACTTTTTATCGAAAATCAAGCAAAGTAGGTCACTTAATATCTTGGTACTTGCAGTTTGACAATGGCATGCAATGTTAAATAGGAATCTTGTTTCATGTTATGGGTCAAAACGTTTGAATTTTTAATTACGGTATGTTACTTAATATCTTGCTAAGGCTGGCATGACGGTGGCACTAGCATGTTAATTAGGAGTCTTATTTGTTAGGAACCACATTTAAAAGAATTTAAAAGAGAAATATTTACTTGGTTTCTGAATTATGTAACCCGGTATGCGACAGAATGCAAGTTTGTTGTTTGAAGTTTCTAACTTAAAGAATATGTTTTGGTATTTTGGACTAGATTCTAGCGAGGTTCAATCGTGCTCGTGCAGCTAGGCTAACACTGCCTCATTATGTTTGCCAGACACCTCTATTTATGCCTGTGGGAACACAAGGTTAGAAATTTGAGTTTCATTCCCAGTGATACTTTTTTTTCTTTTTGTTAGCATCGTTTACCTGCCACTTTGACATGTTAGTTTCATTAGTTTTCTTAAGCTTCTCAACCAATCGTTTTTAGATTGATTGTATATTTTGTTCAAGGTGGGAAGTTTAGAGTTATGCCTATGTGTTAATGGTATTTGTGCTTATTAGAATATCAAGAAACAAGAAGCACCAGGCTTTTAGTTCAGTGTCGTTTGCTTTGTAGTGTACATTTGCCTCCAACAAGGATCCAGATGATTTTTTCTCATGGCATTAATTAATATTTTATCCATAGTAACACATTGGTCATGGTTGTTTGACTGGAACCTGTTGTCAAATAGTCTTATGTAATCAACCAAAGAGCACACACCCATGCTGTCCAACCTTGACATCTATGGATATCTCATGGTTCACGTACAAAAACAGATACCCTGTTTCTGAAATTATGCGTTCACTAACTCAATATACATGGAGTTGTAGATACCCTGCATTGAATGTCTTGGAAGCTGTTTATCTTTTACTGACGGAATAAAACTACATTTTCATGGCAACAGGGACTATAAAAGGTCTAACAACTAACCAGCTTGAGGAGATTGGCTGTCAAATCATACTTGGAAATACATATCATTTGGCATTACGCCCAACTTCTGAGCTAATAGACGAATTAGGAGGGCTTCACAAATTTATGAACTGGCCTAGAGCACTTCTCACTGATTCTGGTGGTTTTCAGATGGTAAGTTTTCACGACTACGCATTTCAAATTACAGGCATTTGAAGGTTTCATGTCAAACCTATTGGTTCCAACAACATTCATCATAGTCTTACTGGAATATAAAAGTTTGGCTATTTACTTGACATAATTCGTTTCTTTATCCTATTCAAAGCTGGTGTCTTTCTCTTATAGCTGTTCAGTGTGCATCTATTAGTTTATTGGGTAATATTCGAAGCAGGGAGTTATATTAGAACACGTTTTCCAGCTTAGTTTGTCATATTCTATCGTGGTAGAAACTGTTTTCGGTTAAGACATCAATTTTATGGAATACTATTTTTTTCCCCTATATATGGAGAATAAATAACTTTCGTATTTTGTAAGGAATAAACCAGTTACTGCTCCCTTAACCTTAATTTAACCACCCCAAGGGCACAAGCTACACTTAAAGAGAATACAAGAGGTAATTGTGCTGTTGAATATGTACTCTTCACGATTCAATCAATTAAAATCTTTTTAGATATGTTTTAGATATGGTGGTATAAAATATAGGTTGGGTTAATTTATTTGTTTGGTTTGTAGCCTTACGATATTTCATTTGCCCTTTCTTGACTAATTCATGTAATTACATGTTTACATACAAGTTCCTGGTGACCCACTATTAGCTTGCATTTTTCTTATGATTCTTTATAGGCTATGTAACTAAACATGAAACACTTTCAGGTCTCATTGTTGCATTTAGCTGATATCACTGAAGAAGGTGTCACGTTTCAGGTTCTCTATCTCTCCCTCAAAATAACATCCTGAAGAATTTGGTTATATAATGCTTACTCGTTTAGTTAGATTAAAGCGTGCATGCATGCAACACCATTAATGTAAAGGCTGCAAAATTCCTGCATGACCTACAAGGCTGCTAAGACAGGAAATTCTATTATCTAATTAACGAGCATTGAATTGAGATTCTTGTCCTTAATTAAGCTCGTTCTTCCCTTACATTTGACATAATTTGTTGAGTGAGCAAAACATATATTATAAGGTGTTGGAAAACCAATATTACTTGTATTTATTAGAATATCTGAATTTTAATATTTTGCTGATCCTAGAAAGTGATTGTAACTACAATGCTCAGGCACTGATTTACTTCATAGTTTGCAATATGTATAGCAGATTTTATGACACATGACGCACATATAAATTTTATGTAGAATGTACCAGGATTGTTTGTCAGCACCTGTTATATGCCGAGATAAGGTTGGTAGTATTATGGCAGGGTTTGTAAAAAGCTTATATAGAGTTTGTTGGCACTTAAATCTTAGATAATTCATCATTTTCTATATGTAGTTTACTTCTCCTCGAAAGAAATTCTATCTTATCTATGCTTCCTGACTTTAAGATGTAGCTGAAAAATATCAAAATGCTCTCATTTTAGCTTACTTTGGATCCATTGTGCTAATTTGAACTTTAAAACAAACTAATTGGGTTGTGTTGGTTTCCTATTTTAATTTAGTCATCGTTTGCGAATAATGTTTGATAATTATTCTGCAGTCGCCAGTTGATGGAAAGCCGATGCTCCTAACACCAGAAGAATCGATCCAAATCCAAGTAAGTAGTTGTTGGCGTCAGTTGGGTCTTTCATACTACAACTATGCACTGCGATTGTCGTTCCTTCAACATTATACAGCTGCTGTGCTTTAGTTTATACAAGATCAGTTTTTACATAAACCTCATGAAACTCAATGCCTTATAGTTCTAATTTTTTGTTGCGTGTGTGTGTGTGTGTTTGTTTAAGATTTTAGATTTATGACTCTTGTTAGATATTTCTATGGCTATGAAGCCATCTTTTTGCCCATTAGCAATGTGGAAATTGAAATTGTTGCTTGAGTTTACTTCTGTATAATTTGTCAACTGGCATTAGCTTGACCTTCATTCTTACTGTGTATTCTATATCCATCTACTAGAACAGAATTGGAGCAGACATTATTATGGCTCTTGACGATGTAGTGAAAACCACTATTACAGGTCCCCGGATTGAAGAAGCCATGTATCGCACTTTACGTTGGATAGACAGATGCATAGCAGGTATATATTTTCTAAAGACTAATGTAATCTTTTCAGCAGGCTGATCACAGTTTATGTTACACAATACCATTTAGTAATAGCCTAATTGGTAGTTGAATCGGTTGTAGCATACTAATAAGTCTTCTTAAATTTATCGTTTGGCTGGAATTTAATGTGCTTCATCATGAGTGATCCTGAAGGGAATAAAATGGGATATTGTTTTTGTATACTTTGTGAAACAAATCTTGTAGTCCATCTGTCACGTACTAACGCTGCCAGACTTGGTTACACAAATAAAATCTGAGGAGAACTAAGGAATTCTTGTTGACAAAAAGTAACTGTAATTAACTTTTCTTACAATGATCGCATTAGACATGTAGGTCGTTATAATTTGATCACTATCCAAAAGCTGTAGTATGTTGAATTATCTTCGAAGTCTCATCATGGAAATAGTTGCATTTTTCATAGGAACACAGGAACATTCTTTCTTGTGAGGTTTGATTTTATCCTTTTTATTCGTTTGGTTATGCAGCTCATAAGAGACCAAAGGAGCAGAATTTATTTGGAATTGTACAGGGCGGCTTAGATCCCATCTTAAGGTTATTAATAATCAGATTTTCAGCGCTGTCTATCTTCATTCCTATAAATATCTTCCGTACTGATTAAGGACCATATTCTAACTTCTTATCAGGGATACATGTGTCCGAGGTTTGGTGGAAAGGAATTTGCCGGGGTATGTAGTGAAAATTTTACTTCACTTTTGTCTAGTTGGACCCATCTTATGGTTTTCCAATCAAATATTGTGGATTGTTCTATATTCGAATTTGATTTTGTTGTTAAACATACTCGGAGTTTGAACCAAATTATAGTTCATAGTGAAGCTCATGGTGATGAGAAATATTATCGTTAGAGGTGGCGACTCATTTAAATATGCATGGGTTCGATTCAGATCATTTATATTTATACAGGGTCAAAAGATACAACACCTTCCCTAAAAGAGAAACGGATCAAATCGGTCAAAAGTTACCCAAAGTGTATTTTTATGCATAAAACTTCCTGAATCATTTAATTTGTTATGACTAAACATAATATGTGTAATCTCATTCGTAGACTTTAAATTGTTGGGGACAAGAATTGTTTTGGGTCAATTCAACACAACCTGATCTAGTGTCAAAATCACCTTTATTTTCTTGCTTTAGTATTGATAATAAGCTGCAGGTTTATTGACTGTACAGTTGAATAACCAAGTATATCTGTGCAACAGCTATGCTATTGGTGGCCTTTCGGGCGGTGAAGATAAAGATTCATTTTGGCGTGTTGTTGCACAATGCACTGCTTCACTTCCAGAAAGCAAACCCCGATACGTTATGGTACTTTATTGATCAAAATATTTTATCTCTTGTAATAGCTTCACCTTTGGGGAAGGGGCTGGGAGATTTATTTTTGGCTCTTTTTTTGCTGTCAGCTTGATATTGTGGTGTGACTGATTTGTCAGGGTGTTGGCTATCCACTTGATATTGTAGTTTGCAGTGCTTTAGGTGCTGACATGTATGACTGTGTCTATCCTACACGTACGGCTCGATTTGGCACTGCTCTTGTGCCTGAGGTATGGTATTTCATCAACTTATTGGCATGTCTTGGATATTTTTCTGTCACAGTTTGCTTCGTCAATCCTAAAGTAAAAGAAACACCCACCTGCTAGCATATAGCGAAAAAGCTTTACTTTCGGTCAAATATCAAAAAATCAATCTGAGTAAAAATAAAAATCTTGCATTCATTTCGAGATAGAATACATTCTAATGTCCTTAACCTTTGGTAATATTATCTAATATATATCGGGGCTTTTAGAAGTCTGCTGGTGTTCATGCCTTTGGGTTATGTATATCGGTTTCGAGAATAATAATCAGCCTATAATGATTTAATGTGTGCTCCGGAAACTTGTATGTTCTCAATTTGTCAATTTAAGCTTCAGTCAAGGGTTATTTGACCATAGATTCAAACTTGATTTCAGGGGGTCCTAAGACTCAAACACCAGTCTATGGCTGAAGATACCCGACCGATTGACTCAACCTGCGAGTGTATGGTATGGCTACGATTATATATTTGGTTTTTAGACATACAAGTATAGAACAAATGATTCTCATCGATTATTGTTTTTGTTTGTAATGTAGGTTTGCAAAAACTACACCAGGGCCTATCTTCATTGTCTTGTTACAAAAGAGGCTATGGGTTCTCAACTTCTGTCGTATCACAATTTGCACTACATGCTGCAGGTAAAAAACTTCCAACCGTTTATTTACTCGTTTCAGCTTTCATTGCTTTCTTCTTGAGCTTGAACTTAATTTTCTGTCCAATTTGCAGCTTAGCAGAAATCTTCATTCGTCGATTATAGAAGGAACATTTCCAGAGTATGTTTGCTTTCCATCTTGTTTTCCAAATTTTTCTTTCACACATGTCCTAAATTTGTACCTCACATGAAAACTGCAAAAACTCACCATATAAGAATTGCAACATTGTTTGCCCATTGGTTTCATTTCCCAATATAAATATAATTGGATTTCGGTCTGGAAGGTTAATCTTATATGTCATTGCTGCTTCTTAGAGGTAAGTTAAATATTGAGTAAATTACACAGATCGTCCATGTGGTTTGCGTTGACTTTCACGTATGGTCCTTTGATTTTCACAATCAGGAACTGTGATTTTCATGAGACAGAACGATGTTATCTATACATTTTAAGAAACAAGTTCTAACGTGTCATAAACGTTTTTAATTGCAGATTTGTATGCAACTTCCTGATGAAAATGGTACTTCTTCATTCGAATTTAGTTCAATCCGTTTTTAGCTCTTAGGATTACCACGGTTTTCGTTATCATCTACACTTGAACTTATGTTTTCATTTTATGTGAATTGTTACAAATTTAGCTGAATAGTAGCAAGTAAGGTTAAGATTTGATATTTGAAAGTAATTCAATTTTCTATTTCTTGGAATATCCCTAGCCCCCTAAACTTTATTCAAGTTCTTCAAACATCATGCCTAATTCAAAGAGCGGTTTTTGAAGAGTTCTTAACTATCTATTTAATTTGCATTTTTGTAGTTTCCTGAGGGTGACGTCCCTGAATGGGTCTGCAATGCAATGGAGGTTGCTGGTATAGACATCTCCTCATGCTGTACCCCGTTTAGTTCAAAAACTGAAGTGCATACTGCAAGCGGATGATGGATCTTCATCTTCAGGCCCAAACTAACAAGTCGATCATTACACGTTAAGGGTTGCAGCATAAATTTTGGTAATCGATATGCTGCTCCTTCATTAGTCGTCACCTGCATA
Source organism: Artemisia tridentata subsp. tridentata (assembly GCA_021014915.2). Lineage (NCBI taxonomy): Eukaryota > Viridiplantae > Streptophyta > Magnoliopsida > Asterales > Asteraceae > Artemisia > Artemisia tridentata. The sequence goes on along the minus strand of CP139506.1, from coordinate 187,070,441 downwards.
GATTTTTTGGAAGCAATCACCCAACTCGTAGATTAGACAGTAGTTCTTATATTATTACATACTAGCAGGGTACCCGCGCGATGCAGCGACGGGTACCCTGTGACTAATTTTTCTGGCAATGTGATGTTCTTCGCCTATATCTTTTTTTAACAATTAATTTACAAATAACAATAACTTTAGTTAAGAGAGTAGTACAATTGCAAGTACTTTAAAAGGTTATGTGATTGTCAATGCGTTGTTGCGATGACAAGGATGCCGATATCAATTGCATGGCGATGTAAGAGGTTGCATGTGGTGGTCGACATTAACGGGGTAGTTGCAAATAACTAAAAGGTTGCGTGATCACATACTTATGCATATATCATTTATAACGTAAAACTTTTTGATGCATTTAACATGTAATCTCCAAGATCCAAAAAAAGACTTCTATATAAGTTATATGTCAAAGTTAGAATTTTAAAGTAAAAATAGTTCTAGTATATCAATTTTATTTACTTTTCAAATTGTTTTGTACATAATTTCGTATTAATAGTTGCATGTAAATATGTAATATATCAAAATAAATGATTGAAAATAAATGGGCTTGTTAACTGTGTAGATTGAGATTGCAGTGTAACTGGGCTCTTATGGGCTTATTCATAATATAAACAACTATACTAAAAAGTTAAAAAAAAAAGATAAAACCCTACCAAAATATAGGCGCCTCCTTCTTCTTCCATCATTTACAGAGAATTCGGTTGGCTCATGGTATGCACCCCATTTTCAATGGGTATGCACTCTTCATAAATTCATGCATAAAAGCCACAAATCACTATTGTTTACACTACAATCAGAATTCACATGGTATGCAAGTGCATACCCTGTTGTAGCTGTAGATCCCCCTGCCTCCGACACTGTTTAAATTCATCTCATTCCATCCCGTTGTTGATACCATTGACCACTTCCTCCCTTTGCCTCCCTATCCATTCTCTACCACTATTTCGATCTGTATCATCCACCACCAATTTGCAACATAGATCGACATTTATTTTTCTTTATTAAAATTATTTTTTGGTCAGATCCGACTATTCGAATTTGTTTGAGAGAAATATTGTTTGTGTGTGATTCATATATAGTTAGATCATAAGAAAGAGTGATGGTGTTCTTCTTTTGTTGTTACCTATCATCATGATACTATCGTACTGCCATGTGTTTTTTTGCTGTTAAAAATGTTAATACATTCAAATCGGTAATATGCATCTTATCAGATTTATGATTTTGTTAAAAATGTTAATACTCTTTAATTTTGTTAAAAAAAGTGTTTTATTTAGTTGTACAATATGAATATCCATTGAAAGCTTGATTAGATTGTACATTGTGGTTAAATGGTTATATATTTTGGTGAAGGGGTAAATTAAATTGTGTATTAATTGACCAATTTAATAGCATTAATGTGGTGTTTGTTGTACACTATGCTTTATTTCTTGTAAGTCTGAAAATTGGGTTCATTAAAGTGTTGTAAATCATGTTTTATTTCTTGTAAGTTTGAATTTTAAGACTAAAAGGAGAGAGATTCATCCCTACATTATATGTAGTATAGATATATGTGGTACAGGGTGTCGAAAGTTAATTTTGGAGGGACACAATATGGATTTTAACGTTGGTTAAGCTTATAGCCTTATATGTTATCTCCTTCTTCTGAATTTGGACTGGTGTGGTGCGAATATATTTATAAAAACAAGCAAAGCGGCGGCCGGCCGCGTTGCGGCCTAGCAGGATTTTTTTTACGTTGTATTTGTTTGTATGGCTCGGATGTTTGTATATATCGAAGCATATGAATTAGTATAACTAAAAACGTAAAATGCCATGCAATTTGTACAAAAGGTAGTCTATACATAAAAAACATTACATATGTTTGTTGGCTATATGTACAGAAGTAGGTTTGGTGATATACTTTTTCCAGATGGACTATCCATTCGAGTATTGAGTATTGGTAGTCACTATTGCTGGTTGAAAAATTACGAGTGTATTAGTGTTTGTTAGGGTGAGTACCCATAGTCAATAGTCGAATGGAGAATCCATCTGAAAAAAGTATATCAGCAAACCTACTTGTGTAATAGTCAATAATTGAATGCAGAAAAAAAATGTGTGCTGCTCTAGGCTTTCTTTTTCGGTGACCTTGTCGGCTATTCGTACTGGGTTGGTGTTGGCTTAGTTCTTCGCCCGCAGTTTCCTTCTTTCATTTCCGAGTCAATTGCAAGGATCTTTGCTATACAACAGGCCTGTCTTCGAATCAGATGTTGTCTAGCTGTTTCATCTTGGTTGCATCTGTAAGTATGTCTAAAACACTATTTTGTCTTCAGGATGATGAACGCAGCGGGTTGTATCTGAACCATTCAGTTAGCGTCGTAATACAAATGCCTGTCACGACAAAAGAACAACATTAACTGAATGGTTCAGGTATAACACGTTGCATTTTCTGAAGGTGCACTGCAAGTATCTGAACAGGTGGATCTTTGGTATGTACAGCAAAATCAAGAATCCTCTAGTATGGTTTATATGGCCCAATATATCTAGCATCCTGGAAGTTTTGTATCTCACCTCTTTTGCAATAGAGTTTCGGCAAATTGTGTAATTCTACTCCAAAAACACCGACTGGTGTGTGTTTTAGATTGGTTTGGTCATTTGTATTTGCGGGCCTGCCAAAACAGGAGAAATCGTATGAGTCCAATGGTTTGGTCATTCGTATTTGGTCATTTGTGGTACTCCAGTTACGAAAAAACAGGAGAAATTGTATGAGCTTCAATGGGTACATAGTTGGGAGTTATAAATTGGTAAAAGTATCAGGAAACAGCGGATTGTGTATAAACGGTAAAAAGAATTATGGCTTTAATAGCAGCGAAGATTACCTGCCATTCGTAACTACATTTCTATATGAAAGTCGATGTTGACAGTACGATCGAATCCTGGAAAACCAGTGGCAAATGAAATATATAAGACCTTAAGCATATTATAGGTTTTGCTAATGAAACACGAATAATGGAAGCTTAATTATACTAAGTTTTAGATTACCTTTTGCACATCAATTGTATGAATGAACTTTGAAATTTACATGTGTACACAGGTGTGATCGATCCCAGCTTCCTAGCATGAGAAACAGGCAATAGTGAATTTTAGATTAACACTTTACATATAAAAAAAGGAGATGGAATAGTTATTTTGAGGGATCTAAGTGGTCAAACCTGGGACAGATAACAGCAGAACGATGATGATGCCAACTAATGCGGGCATGCAGCAAATACACCTGGGCGGTTCAAATAGTTTAAGCAGTTATTCGAGATTTAGGAAAAAAACAAAGTGACTTTGATTTTCTCTCAACTTTTTGGTGAATCGTTGGTAGTATGAAACATATGAACTTGTGTTTCAGCACTGACAATGTACAATGATCTGTTTATTTTTTTCATAAATCTGGAATAACTGCTTAGGTCATTTAATTTTGAGCAACCTGAACTGCATGTTCTCCTATTAAAAGAACATAAAGAAATAAAACATTTAAGAATTTTTGTTGAAAAAAAAAGGTGTAAGGAAAAACTGTCACTATCAAATACGCGTACTGTTGGATGAAGTTACCTATGAAGATCTGGTATAGGCATATGAGCGTGCATTTTGTGTGCGTTTCTTTGTGCGTAGTAGAGAAGGCAGTGGCCGAAGCTGGATATACCTGAGAACATGTGCTCATGTGAGCAGAAAGTTGGTTAAATTAACCATAAAGTTGACTTTTGGAACGTTGAATCATGGTCTTTGTTAATTACCAGTATTTGAAGTAATTGAATGTATGGTAGAAACTCTGACCTCCTACTCAAATCCCTTTTGTTATTTAAATGGTCTTTAAACAATGGTCTGCACCAGGCGTGGTTGTAATTATGCGATTGTTGTTTGTACGACGATACACTTTCTCACTTTGAGGTTCCACTTGAAATCCCATTCGCATGTTAATGAAATATGTGTAAAGGCTTGTGACAAACTCATTGCAATTACAGTTACATAGGAATGGGTTTCCGAGGGGAAGCTCAAAGTGCCAAGACAAAAGTTGTTAGTAATCTGCCGCATGCATTTAAACATAACAACAACCATAGATGATGTACATCGCTTGTCTATATTAGGAAATGAAGAGCATTTGATTTTCTTTACTTGTCGATACTAAAAGTTGATGGTCTGTGTCTGTGATCTTAAGTTTGTTTACGCATGCTTGTACATGTAGTTACACAAAAGGTCCTGGTCAACAACACGATTCAATTCAAAAAGATAGATGGGAAACAAAAGAGGGTGGTGCGAAGAAGTAATTTGCACCAAATCACTTGTCACAGCATTCTCTCTTGTCTCGCATCTATCTTTTAGAACTATACCATATTGATGAGCGAAAGCTTTTGTGGAACTGCAGGTACAAACATGCGAAAAAAAATTTACTATTATAGACACAGAGCATCAAATGTCAAAGTTCAAAGTTATGGTAAAGAATGTCGTCTAAAATTTTACCGGGAGGAAGTGAAGAGAACTGCCATTTCATTTCCATCATTACAAACGGTTCTACAACAACTCCTAATCAACAATACGATTTAATTTTGAAAGATCAGTGGCAAATGAAATAGGATGTTGCGAAAAAAATTACCTGCACCAAATAATTTATGACAGCATCCTATTTCATTTGGCACCAATCTTTAAAAATCTCATCCTGTTGTTGGTTAGTAGAGCTGCTTTATTTGCTTGACATATCCTCCGTTCGACAAACCGATGACAATGTAAGCCGCAGCGGATCTCTTTATTTTTAGATATATAAAAAGAGAGAAATCAGATGCGACTTACATTCTCATCAGTTTGTGGAACGGATCTGTAACTGTGGTGACACAGTTGGTTCTGGCCAACAGTACGGTTGAATTACAAAAGAAAGATGGGAAACGGAAGAGGACGGTGCGAAGAAGTAATTCCTTTTAAATCACTTTTCATGCCATTCTGTTCGGTTTTGCATATTTTTTTTATGAATTTAACCTTAATGTTGACCAGACCTATTTGCGCCACCACAGGCACGAATATGTGAAAAAAAAATTAGTTATGATAGTTAGAAAAACAACCAGCCTTTCTAAATCCCCTTACAATTCATTTCGTCATTTGAACTCCCTTTATGCAAAACCCTGCACCAGGCAGATTGCTAGATTGTTGAAATGACGAAAGGAACTGTATGGGAATTTAGAACGGTTAACTATGTATTAAAATAAGCGCGAATAGATACTTTAGTACATGGTTTATGTTCATGAATATATGTTATTTTTTGGGTTCACCGATACTAAAAGCTGCTGTCATGTGCCTGTAAGAGTTACCGTGTTTCTGCATATTCGCAACTGCAGTTGCAAAAAAGGTATTGATCAATAGCGTGGTCCAATCATCGAAGAAAGATGGGAAACGAAAGAGGATGCTGCAAAAAAATAATCTGTTCCAAATCACTCGTCACAGCATTCTCTCCGGTTTCCCATCTTTCTTCGGGAATTGCACCACAGTTTTAATCAGGGGCTTTTATGGAAGTGCAGTCATGAATATACGTAAAAAAACTAACTATTACAGATACAGTACATTAACTATTAGCGTCGGCAGCTAAAAGAAATACCAGATACTCTTTCTTTCTTATACCGAGTATTTGCTTTTTGTTAAACCCTTTAGGATTCTTATTAGCCAACATACTATCATTCGCAAAAAGCTGTAACCTAATAAAAAGGTGGGCAGAAATCGTAACCTTTAAACAAAATCGGAATCAGTGCTGTTCTTCATCTGACACAGATTACGTTGAACATAGGCGAAAGTTGTCACCTTTCTCTCTTAAGTTCCTTTTGCTACTTCATGTAAACTTTATACAATGGCTTGCACCAGGCGCATTGCTAGTTTATTGGAGTAACAAAAGGAACTGGAGAAGAAAGGCAAGACCAAGCACCTAGATTGAACATTGTGTTAGCAGTATAAAAGCGTGAATAGATACTTTAGTACATTGGATTGAATCTACTACATATACAAAATGTGTCAGCAGTCTAAAATGGGGAAAAGTCATTGCAATATGTAAATTTCAGAAATACTCGTCTTTGTTTGATTGTGTGAGCAGTATTCAAAACTGTTATTGGGTGCGACCATCTGCGTATCATTGACTGGTATTAAAAAAAGAAAAATAAGTTAAGCCTCACAGCAGTAATGGTTACAATGTTTAAGGAGATTATCCATGTGAATAGCAATTGCACTTTAAATTTAGGATAGTGATCTGAGTAATACTTATCTTTTGCTCGTAGGCAATAAAATATACTGAGAACCTGAGCGTGAATACTCTCACAGCACAAAAATACTGACGAAATATCAATGATGGATGCAGACACCATGCAAAATTGGTAGCAGCTGTGCTCGGTGTCGGTACATCCATCACTGATATTCTGTCTATTTTTTATATTTAACTTGTTTCCATCATCTCGTTACTTAAATCGAAGTAAAAAAGAAACATAGGTAACTGTTCTGAGACCCTCTACAGGTCCTTTTGTCGTTTCAAATCTCTTTGTGCAATTGGCTGCACTAGGCAAACCGCTAGATTGTTGAAAGAACAAAAGGAACTATTATAGGATCTCAGAATAATCATCTATGCTGAAGCTCAGTAGTAGACTCTGCTTTTATATTCTGTCATAAATTTTGTGTTATCAAACCGGTCATCATCTGCATATAGAAAGCCGATTCTCAGAAAGTTTAAGCAAATAATAAATGTGAACGAAAGATGTGTTTTACGCACCTGGACAGGTTAAACAGTAGAGAAAATCACAGATGATGTACATGCGTTGTAAGAACATGAGGAGACGAAAAATATTAACAGAGTATCAATGCTGGATATATGGCGACCATGCGGACCTAGTAATAGGCGCGATTGGTCGCCGTACATCCAACATCGTTACTATGTCTATTTACTGATATCTAACTTATGTGGATAGCCTGCAGTCTTGTTGTTAGAGGCAGCGTCTATCTGTGAATCCAGATTTGAGAAGGCTAACGCCATAGGACCGAAGCTGTTGATATAGAAAATGTGTTAGCAGACAGAAAGGGTAAAACTAATCGAAACATATAAATTTTAGCAGGACTTATCTTTTCCTGATTCTGTAAGCGGCATCCAATGTAGTTATTGGTTACAAACACCTGATTATGCTTCACTGGTATTAAATAAAAACAGTAATAAGTTGAGGATCAAAGCAATAACGGTCACAAAGTTTAAGCAGATGACCAAAGCGAGTGGCAGTTGTGTTTTACGCACGTTGAGTGTATGCAGGCTGCATTAAATTATAATAACGACAGGTGGTGCATGTCGCCTGCCGGTATTAGCAATCTGCCATGGTAATTTTGTGCACGCATATTCGCAGAAATGTTTCCACAACAACCCGTAATCAACAATATGATTCAATTTTGGAAGATCAGTGGCAAATGAAATAAGATGGTGCCAAAAAGTAATCTGCATCAAATAACTTCTGACATCATCTTCTTTCGTTTGCCACCAATCTTTCAGACTTCGATCCTGCTGTTGATCAGTGCATGCTATGGAAGCAACCGGTCTTATGAATATACGATTGACAAAATAACGCAGCCGTCTGATACATAAGCTAATATTTCCAGCTTCTTTTTAAAATACTTTTATAGAACTGACAATTATAATTTTTTATTAACTTTTAGAAAACCTATTCTTTATATGATAGTCAATTGTTAGCTGTGTGTCGCCATTTCCAGAATTAGCAATCAATGTGCCTGTCTCATATGCGTGGTGCTACCTCCAGTGCTGTGGCAAACGCATGCGATAAAAATTTTGCATTCAAAGATGGTAGAGGAGATGCCAAAAAGCCTAATGTGTTCGATAAAAAAAAAATTGATCTCAAGAGTGGCCAAAGATTAGCTGTTTTTTTTATCTAATAATATTAAAATTTTACGGTCTGTATTTGTAACAGTTAGGTTCTTTTTGCATATTCGTAAGTACAGTTATATAGAAGGCACAAATCAATGGCATGGTTCAATTATGAATGACAGATAGGAAACGGGAGAGGATACTGCGACGAAGTGTCCGCCACAGCATTTTCTTCAGTTTCGCATCTTTCTTCAGTAATTGTACCGTGTTCCTGATGAGGATCTTTTATAGAAATGCAAGCATGAATATGAAAAAAAAAGAAAAAAAAAGCTAATTCTAACAACAGGAGAACACCAAATGTTAGTATCAGTAAATGCGAAAATATCAGACAGTCTTTGCTACTCTTATTGTAAGAAACTATTTTTTTAACAAACGCCTTAGGGTTTTTACCATTTCCTCTGCCATCTTTGAATGCAAAAAATTTATCGCATCCCTTTAATGAAAAAAGGATACCAATTTTTTAAAGCTTTCAAAAGTTTATTTCCTGTATCATCCTTGGAAACTTAAATATATAAAGTTTTGGATTACCTTTCAGCCATCAACTGCATCAATTAACTTTGAAATCCACATGGCTGTGCAGATTCAAAAGCATGCGGTAAATAACCTGAAAGGTACGAAAATATTATTAAACTATGCATATGAATATAGTAACTATGAAAATATCGACAACTAAAAAAAGCCAAACAATTTTCAATTGCTAATATTGGCATGCGATGTACAACATCTGTCATTGTTTTTATGGCTGAATGCATATGGCTTATCACCAAAGGCTTTGAATGCAGATCGTGCTGATAATAACCGCTGTTTCATCTCCATAAACCGTTCCATATCAATTATTAATCAACAATATGTTTGAATTTTGAAAAATCAGTGGCAAATGAAACAGAAGGGTGCGTAAAAAGGAATTTGCACCAAATAACCTGTGACACCATCCTATTTCACTTGCCACCAATCTTTCAAAATTTCAAGCTGTTGTTGATGAGCACGATGCGTTTGAATTCTAGAAGATCAGTGAGAAGCGAAATAGCATAGTGTAAAGAAGTAATGTGCACCAAATTACTTGCAAGACTATTCTATTTCGCTTCGCACTAATCTCCCAGAATTCCATCCGATTGTTGGGAACCGACTTTTGTTGAAAATATCGACAAAGTATCAACGATGGATGTACGGCAACCACGCAAATTTAGTAATAGCTGTGCTTGGTCGCCTCACATCCATCATCTTTACTGTGTCTATTTATTGATATCTTACTTATGTTCATAGTCTGTGGCTGCTGGATATACAAAATGTGTTACCAGTCTAAAAAGAAAAAAATCATTAAAATATGTAAATCTTAGCAGCACTTATCTTTGGTTGATTCTATGAGCTGTATCCAACAGTGTTATTGGCTGCGACCATTTGGCCATCATCTACTGGTATTAAAAAAAATTATGTCAATGTTCATAGGAGGAACGGGTACAAAGTTTAAGTGGTCTGCAATCAATCATAACAGTATAAAAGAAAGTAAATGGGATGAATGTGGGCATGGAGTAAATAACCTGAAAGATACAAAAAAGCATCAAACCATACATATAGATACAGTAAGTATGAAAATAGGAAGTAAATTTTAGTAATACTTAGCTTTTACTCATTGTCGTACGTCACTTCAGGTGAATCCTAATGTCGATGACTGAAGAATTTAAAAACTTGAATAATACTTATGTTTTGTTTGTAAGCAGTTGTGCTAAAGAATGTCGTCCCAAATTTTATTGGGAGGAAGTGAAGAGGACTGCCATTTCATTTCCATCATTACAAACGGTTCCACAACAACTCCTAATCAACAATATGATTTAATTTTGAAAGATCAGTGGCAAATGAAATAAGATGTAAAGTATTGACAAAGTATCAACAATGGATGTACGGACCATGTGAATAGACTAACAGGGTAGGTTGGTCGCCATACATCCATTATTGATATATTGTCAATTTTTTGATATTTACTTTGTTTCCATAGAATGCAATTATTCTGTTGAATATACAAAACCTGTTAGCAGCGTAAAATATATATATATATATATATATATATATATATATATATATATATATATATATATATATATATATATATATATATATATATATATATATAAAAGTAGATTCATCTAGTATAATCGACCGAATATGTAAAAACAGTGTCACTAAACATTTTCTGAAACAGTTTTGAATTGATTAAAAAAGTACCAGCTTCTTATAAAGTTTAACCATATAATTAACGGCAAAGACAATTATGGTTTATGCATCTTGGCAAGCTCAGGCGCACAAAAGGTTTTGACCGGACGCCGTACGCATCTAACCAAGACATCAACCACAGATGATTTACATCGCTTGTCAATATTAGCAAATGAAAAGCATTTCGTTTTGTTTCTTTGACGGTACTAAAAGCCGTTGTTATGCAGTTATGAGAATTAATTTTTTCACAAACATTCGCAATTGCAATTCCACAAAAGGTCCTGATTAACAATATGGTACAATTATAAAAGAAAGATAGAAAACGGAAGAAGACATTACGAAGCAGTAATTTGCATCAAATCACTTGTCACAGCATTCTCTCCTGTTATGCATGTTTCTTTAACAATTGTAACCTATTAATGATCAGAGGTTTTCATGGAAATGCAGTTATCAATACGTAAGAAAAAAATAACCATCATAGGCGCATAACATATACTGTTAATATCTGCCAAAAAAAAGGGAAAAAAAAGGAAAAAAAAAAAAAAAAAGGATGGTTTTCACTTGCTAATATTGGCAAATGATGTACAGCACCTGTATTTTCTGTCATGGTCAAGCGCAGAGGAGTAACTATAAAAACCCTGTGTACCGCTGAACTTGCCAAGATGCGTAAAACTAAGCCGTTTAGTAAAAAAATAGCTAGAGAAAAAAACTTTGTCTACGCAACCATACAAACCTGAACGATAAAAAATATATAAATAAATTATCTATATGAACACAGTTACTGCCAATATAGTTGGAAGTTCTTACCTCTCTTTCCAATCCCTTTTGTTAGTTCCATTGGACTTTATACAATGGCCTGCATCAGATACATTGCTAGCCTACTGAAGTAACAAAAGGAACTGGAGAATAAAGGTAAGATCGTGCAACCACATTAAATTTTGTATGCTGCTTCACGCACCTGTAACTCTGGTGACATACATGGTATATCATTGTGACAATGCACACGTTTCAATTATTAAAATGTATATATGAAGGTACGTATATCGGTTGTATTGTTTAAATTGAGTTATTTGCATAAAATCGGTTGTATTGGCCGCAGGTAAACAGTTTTAAGGAGGTTAGTCAGTTTAAACAACACTATTTGGATACACAGCAGCACAACAATGTACATATACATATACATACGTACATGTGTATATATATATAGATATATACATATATATATATATATACATGTATGTTCTAGTTTAAACTTTTCAGTAGAAGAATTAATAACAAAGATATGCACCCAAAAAAAAGTGTGGATATATTTATGTGTTTTGCGTGTTATATAGATAAATAGTTTTACCAATTTAACCAACGTAATCAAGCTACATATTTAGATAGATGTGCCCTAATAATTGAAGGTCTAAAGGTGAAGCGGAATGTAGCAAGCTGTGTATGCGCACAATATTTTGTAGATGGATGGTTTTAAGTCATAAAAAAGAATGGAATTTAAAAAGCAACATAGCTAACCCTTCTAAGTCCCCTTACAGTTCCTTTTGATGTTTCAACTCCCTTTGTACAAAAGCCTGCACCAGGCGATTTGCTAGATTGTTAAAATAGCAAAAGGAACTGTATGGGAATTGAGAATAAGTAACTATGTTCAAATTCCATGCTCATTTATTAAATTAAACCATTCATCGACAAAGTAATGTAGTCATCTGGTACATAATTCGCCATCCTCAGTTTTTCTGTGAAACACTTTTATAGAATCGACAGTTATAATCTTTTACTAAGTTTTACAAAGTCAGTTGATAATATAACAAATATAACTTCAAATTTAAATTCATTAAAATTAAGGTTTATACCTTTGAAAAGCAGGCGCCCATACCGTATATGTCAGATTTGCTGAGCTGATGATTGCAAAATAAGGCTAAAGAAGTAATAAATATTTTCGCTGAAAACCACGGGTTAATTCAAAAATATTGACAAAGTATCAATGATGGATGCATAGACCATAGCAATAGAATAATACTTCATATTGGTCGCCGTACATCCATTACTGATATTCTGTCTATTTTCGGCGTTTACTTTGGTTGAATATGATAAGAGGCTGGTTTCATTTGTTTACATGCATTGCAAATATCCTGTCAATTGTTGATTTCGACTTTGTGTCCTTACAACGCAATCATCCTATTGAATATACAAAGCCTATTAGCAAGGAGAAAATAAAACGAAAAAATATATATGTATGCGGATTCATATAGTATAATTGGTTAACTATGTAAACTCTACGAATAGCTATCTTTTGTTTATTCTAGTAATACAGCAACACGGCAGATGAAGGGAGGCACATGAAAATTTAAAAGTTTGACCTCAAATGAAAGTAAGTACTGCAATCTGAGCAACAGGCAATTTTTATCTGAGCCAAACCGTAATCTGTTGATACAGATAGCTCCGAAAGCTGACGCGTTCAAATGTATACGGATTTAGGAAAAGACAAACAGGTCAGACACATTTGAAAGTTAGAGACACCGGGCAGTCAACGTAAATGCATTGGCGGATTTTCTACTGGAGAAACTCATTTATTTAAACGCTAAAAAACTATATATGTAGTATTTGTTAAGCTCAGAACCCCAAACGAAATACAGCGGCGTTGGGTTTGACTTCACCATGGCTGCAAAGAAAAACGGTTGCATAGCAATGCCATCCGGTACTTGCCCTGCCAAGGTATGAAGACAATACGCGACACCTCACTTCATGTGTATCAGAAAAGAGGCGGCAATCATCATAGCCCTACTACATTTGAAACAACAAAGGATGTTTGGGACGAAGAAGTGAATGCAAAGAAACATGGGTATATAATAGCGGCGGCCAATGGCTGGCTAGCCAACAAACCTATTGAGGTTGTTATACATAGGGATGGTACATCGCATTGCTTAGAATGCCACGTCGTATTGGTCAGATAGTACTTTCTCACCTAACTATTTTATCATACAGTGGAGAACGCATTTCAAGTACAACAAAACATACACGTGCACTTTCCAAGGAATTAGAAGCTTATGCATATCAGACATTGACATACATTGCACCCACTTTATATGTATCAGAAAAGGGTTGCAGACTCCACCATGGCTGCAAAACGACGCGGTTGCATACTGATGCCATCCGGTATGTGCCCTGCCAAGCTATGGAGACAATAATTGACAACCCAGTTCATTTGTGCTAGAAAGTAAGTACCAAGCATCACAGGCAACTATAATGAACATCGTACGTGAATATTCGCAAGCATGAAGTATCATATATATATATATATATATATATATATATATATATATATATATATATATATATATATATATATATATATATATATATATATATATATATATATATATATATATATATATATATATATATATATCTTATAGGGCAGTGGTTTTGACGTCGTCCCATTGTTCCTTTCTAGTTATAAATATATCTTATAGGGCAGCTGCTACGGCGTCTAACAAATGTAACCAACATGAGTTATAACAACCCACTATAGTATAGCAGGAATATATCTTATAGGGCGACGGATTCGATGACGTTTCGGCACACTGTCAGTCACAATAATTATAACAAAATCGATTTTTAAAGATATGGGTTCAGCAGGTATTTGTGCAGCAGTTTTTAGGCTCAGATTTTTTAAGCAAAAGCAGTGTAGACAGTCACAGGGTGCATCATGCGTACAAAGAAACACGGTTGCATAATACTGCCATCCGGTTCTTGCCCTCGCAAGTTATAGAGAGAATATGTAACAATCCACTTCGCTTGCATCAGAAATTATGCAATTATCATCATAGCCCTGCTGCATGGGAAACAAACAAAAGTTTTTACATAGCCAGTTTAAAGCTGCACATGTACGACGACTTTGCATAGGGGCAACGAAAACGGTGCCAAGGTAGAGGCAAAATTTGGGCCAGAACAACCCATGCGTTTTGGCGCCGGGGCAGTACTGCTCATACAACAGCAAAACGGCCAAAAGAGGACTGATATGCAGAAGCTTCCAATCGCAAGCAAAGTGTACGTGTATATGTATCGTATCTGAAACACAATCCCAACCATCCAATAATAAAGTTAGGTGGGAAAGTACAACACACCCAATACGACGTAGCATTCCAATGTATCAAGGCGAGGGAAATGGGCCAAAGGGCCAACGTTTTTTGGGCTAACGCAGGCCCACGGGCAATTTCGCCAGCTGCGCCAGAAAGGAACAGTGGGACGACGTCGTAGGCGTTGCCCTATAAGATATATTTATAAACATTTTTGCCTCCACCATGGCTGAAAAGAAACACGGTTGCATAGTAATACCATCCGGTACTTGCCCCGCCAAGTTATGGAGACAATATTAAACACCCTGTTTCATTTGTATCAGAAAACAGGCAGTAATCATCACAGCCACAACGAATAAGCCTACTAAGAAGCGTAAAAAGAGGATATAGGCACCATGGCTGCAAGCCTAGTGGCTTACTCTGCCAAGATATAAACCAACTAAACTTTAAGCCTCTTATCTTGCAGACTGACAAAGTGCAACAAACTCTATAGACCTTCACAAAGACAATCACTGATGTTATACCATAAAAGCCAGCGACAACGCAATGAAAAGGCTTATCAATAGCTGTTGTTCCAACATATAATAAACCTAGAAAAAAACACGGTAAACAGTTTAACAACTTTTACAAACCACATAGAATAAACACATCAGGTAAGAAAATAACGTACAAAAGCAAAAACACTTTTAACATCAAGTAAAGCAACGAAACACAATCAGCCAAAAACTTAAATATAAAGGCCAAAAATAATCAATCAAGCAAAAACATACAGTCTTAAATCGACTAACAACAGCAACAAAACCGAAAACCCCAAAGCATAAAATGAGCAAAACCGACAGTTAAGTGATACCCAACAACAACAAAACCCCGAGTAAACAGTTTAACAACTTTTACAAACCACATAGAATAAACACATCAGGTAAGAAAATAACGTACAAAAGCAAAAACACCTTTGAAGGAAAATAATGACAACAACAACAAAAACTTAAATATAAAGGCCAAAAAGAATCAATCAAGCAAAAACATACAGGCCTAAATCGACTAACAGCAGCAACAAAATCGAAAACCTCAAAGCATAAAATCAGCAAAACCGACAGTTAAGTGATACCCAACAACAAACCCTTAATCAATCAAGCAAAAAACATAGAAGACTAAATCGACTAACAGAATCTAAAAGCATAAAATCAATGGCCCCAATAATTGAATAACTAAAACCCTAACAAAACCGTAACAGCAGAAACCACATAAAGAAAACCCTAAAACTAAAAGCAAAAAATCAGGAATATATAACCTGCGAAATCTGGATAAGATGAAATCCGAACATGTGGATATAATGAAAGCGACACTGTAGAAATACAACCCCCACCACACGATCAAATAGGTAGGTGATGCAACTTAATAACAAAGTAGCGACAAAAACAGGGAAGGCAAAAAAAAAGGCCGCGTATTTTGGGCCAACGCAGGACGGGCTAAGGGAGGCCCACACACAATTTTGCTAGCTGCGGCAGAAAGGAACAGTGGTACGACGTCGTAGCCGCTGCCCTGTAAGATATATTTATAATAAGGTGTTTACTGGATTAAGTTAACGAAATATCTCGACAGGCATGTTTCAAGAATTTGTTCCTCATGAAAAATTTAGCAGGTGTGAAATGCTCTAACATTTTAGATAGTTTTCCTAATTGCAATTAATACTAACTCAGCCACATTCATTTTAATTTTTAGCATTACTACACCACGCGTTCTTTACTGAATCTACTACTAGATGCCCTTTCTTCGTATAGAAAGGTTGTAAGAAACATAAATAACACGTTTTACAGAGTTAAATTATTATTATTATTTTTTGAACGGCTAATAATATATTAAAAAACTTCTAACAAGACACTAGAAGCAAAAAAAAAAAACAACAATATTTAGAAATACAACATGAAACCCAAACTAGATACTACTCGAGCCTTTAACTGAGGCCAGCAAAAAGGATGAAAAACTCTTGCCAATTATAGTGAACCGAGACAAGAGAAAAATCCCCACCCACAGAGGCCGAGCCACCTGTTTTCACTCCGGATTGTTTTTGATGCAAGCCCAAACAAGACTCGAGTAAAAGAAGAAAAAACAAAATATATGAAAAACTAAAGGGCCCAAAACCATGAACAGCACGAAACAACCATTTGAAAGGAATAAGAGACATCAACTCAAACCGTTACTCGAGACTAGCAAAAGGAACTTGAGCCAATCTGACCAACTGCTAGAATAAGAGTTAAATTATTTTTTATGATAGTAATTTCTTAATTACAATTACTAATTCTAATTCAATTCAGCCTTTCCAAAAAAATTAAAAAAAAAATAAATAAATAAAAAATATGATGTTTTTTTACATGGAGGCTTCGGCACAAATTAATCTTCCCAAAAATTGATTCCTCTACAATCACACATTGTGAGAATCAAAATCGAATATTCTTTTAAATCGTGAAGATTTTGGAAATGCAATGCGTTTTGGATCAATTGGTCGTAGAACATAACCAAAACGATAGGTGGAATTTACATCGCATCTTAAAAGCGTCTTGAGTAGCGTCTTGAATGCTTTGGTGATCGTGAAATTTGGCTTAGTATGTATAAAGTTCGAGTCCAATATTTGATCATTTAAATCTTCGGTTAATTATAAAAGGATCGTACCTTTTAGTACTATCATATGGTACGTGTTGGCATCTTAAATAAAATAAGGACAAAAATACACCGTTGGTCCCTAAACTTTCTCAAAAGCATCGTAGGGGCCCCAAACTTAGCATTTTCGTTGCCGTGAGTCTATTTTTCAAGTTTTTGAGGCCGATTGCGTCCTTTGACCCGTAATTCGCTGGTCAACGCCGTTCCTTTCTGTTACATTTTGTTTTTAGCACTAGGGCATAATCGTCATTTCGCATTAACGTATGAGTAAGTACCACGCGGCTTCTGTGGTTGCTACAGTAACTGTATGCTAATAAAAGCTAAAGTTTTTCACCACTCATCCCTAAACTCTCCTCTCTTTCATAAAATCTTATCCTAAATATTTCTGATCAAATTTTAACAATGGTGCGTTGCGGATGTGGCAGGCGGGCGTCGTAAGAACCTGTTGGAACAACGTGAACACCGGAAGGCGTTACTATGGTTGTCCTATTGAGGTGCGTTAATGGTTGGGTTTCTATAAGTTAAAATGTCATGTTTAGTTTAATCATGGTTTAAGTCTAATGGTTGTTTTAGATTAATAGTTTATTTTCAAGTTATGAGTTTAAGCGTCAATGTCTTGATTTTTTCTTTTTAGGGATCCACATGTCCCATCAATGGGTGGTACGATCCACCAATGCCACCAAGAGCAAGGGAGGTGATCCTCTACTTGAGGAGGCACCTTCACCGGAATGAGGCAGCATTACAAGAATGCCAAGCCGACCTCATGGCTGAGACATTGAATGCTATCAACGCGGGAGACATGGAAATCGAGCTAGAGGCTGCTCACCAAACATCCCTAGCTGATCTCCTTCTTGAGAAGGAGAAAGTTTGCCGTTTGAGGAACTTTTGTGTATTCTCCTGGATAGTCATCGTTTTAGTTTGCCTATGGTTTATTTAGTGGCTTTAGAAAGACACTGGTTTTTTGTGTTTTGAAACTCATTCTAGAAAGTAGAAGTTATGTACAGTAGTTTGTTTTGTGTGTTTAGGAAGCTTCAATATAGGTTGACTAATTCAAAGTATTGACTTCATCTACTTTTGTCCTTGGCTAAGACTATAAATATGTTATTCATGTGCTGCCTTTATTGGTTTACTAGTAGGTTAGCCACACAAACATTATCCAATATAAAACACATCCTACTAAAATGATCAAAGATGGATGTATCAACATAAAATTGATCTGGTGTTGCTCATCCATTTATGATTCTTCATTGTCCTTTGTCAAAATAGAAAACATTATCCAACTCACAAACACAGATTCAAGTAAGACAGATCCAAGTATCAAAGATGGAAGAAGTATCAACGATGGATGAACAGACACCACTTTCAAGTATGAACATAAACTTGCTCTGGTGTTCTTCATCCATTGTTGATTCTTCTTTGCTTTTTGTCAAAATACAGAAACATTATCCAAGTAAGAACGCAAGCTGTTAAATTGACTATTTAATAGTCAATTTTCATGTATAATGACAGTAATTGACTTTGTAAAAGTCAACACTTATAAGTATCTGTATGAATTTGCAACAATAGGTAGAAACTACATAAAGTGGCAAATTGATACATTTAAACCTCAATTAATCCCATAGACTAACATGAGATGATTTCTTACATAATGCAAATTGGATATATTTCCAAATGCATAAAATTTTGTAGTCTACATAGTTCAGAAACACACATTGTTAAAAGATAGAAACTATTGTCTAAGAATTACATATTCGATGAAAACCATTGTCTTTGAAATACTTAAACAACATTTTTTTTGTGGTGAAGCCATCTTTGCTGCTATAATCTTCTTCCTAGTCTACACTTGTTTTGGAGCCACACCAGAAGCAGCATCAACTTGACTTCCAGATTCAGGCTGGACCACACTTACTTCAGAATGACTTTCAGACTGAACACAGGTTTCTTGCACATGACTTTAAGATTGAGCATCAGTTAGACATTGAGCTTGTTCATTTGCTTCAAAGTTGTTACCTGTAACCTTTGTCTTCTTCTTTGATGGCACTTTTGGCTGGGATGAAGCTGTTTTTTGTAACTGATGGGTACTGCCTTGACTTCCTGTTACACCTCCTTGTCCAAGACATGTTTTCTTGTTGTGTCCAGCATTGCCACAAATACCACAAACTACACTCCTACTAGACTTTGACAGCTTACTATCTTTATCATTATCATCATTTTCTGTAAAAGCCCTAGTTCTTTTCTTTTGGGGCCTACCCAATGGTTTATAATGTTTAGGTGGAAGAATGTTTGTAGGCACACTTGACTTTTTCCAATGTTGATAACCATTTATGGGCTAGATGTAGTGTTTGTAAGTTTCCTCCCAAGTCTTAAGCAAGTAACATGGATGAACCCATGATTCTACATATCCTACTTCCATTCCATTGAACCTCATATACCGGTTGGTAGCAACAACATGTTTACATGGCATACCTGTAAGCTCTCATCTTCTACAAGTACAAGCCCTAACTTCAACATTCACAAAACACTTATCTCCCTATCCACTAACATGATACTTATCTCCTTTACACCGTAAAATGGTGTACTTATAAACCTCTTTCTTAATCAAGTCTAACATGTGTGTTGCCTTTGGTGTTAATGGTCCGACACACTGTCAATTGTATGCACAACATTCACTATTCTCTGCATACAATATTCTCTAATGTATTCTAAAGCATTAATGATGGGTTGGTGCCTACCTCCCACTAGTTTCCCATTAAACACTTCACACACGTTATTAAGTAACACATCAGAATGAGCTCTCCCTACACATGTATAGAACATGTTTTAGTAATACAGATAGCAATGTTTAACAACAAAAGATGTACACTTACACATATATTTGGTTAGTACCTAAAAAATGCGACCTTGACTAATGGGTTGGTGGTATCTTATTTAACCAAGCATGGGCAGGTCTGCTAAAACTCTTGAATGCAAGCATTGCTGCCTCAAATTGTTGGACGGTTGTTATTGATGCACATCTCCACAAATGTTCCTTGTAGGCTCTAGAATTCCATTGCAATTTCATATTCTCATGGATGTGCCTCAAACAAAATCTGCGCTCTGCAATAGGGAATACTGCTGCTAAAGCTGGAATGATACCCTGCACAAAGGAACATCAATTCATTACTAATAAAAGTATCATTTATGAATTATATAAGTGAATATAATCAACTATAAATTAACATCACCTTTTGTCTGTTGCTGATAAAAGTGTAGTTTGAATTTGGTTGCAAGTCAAGATCACATTCAAGAAACCAAATCCATGAATCTTTGTTTTCAGCTTCTGCAATAGCATAGGCTAAAGGGTATATTCCATTGTTGCTATCAATACCAACAACTGTAAGAAGTTGACCAGGAAAAGGACCCCTCATAAAAGCACCATCTAATCCCAGCAATTCTCTTTGACAAGCTTTATATCCTTCCTTCAAAGCACCTAAGCAAACGTACATTCTCTTAAAAACTCTCGTTGGACTTGATGAATCTGTTACAGTTTGTACACTTATCCTAACTATTGTATTAGGATTTGTTTTCTGCAACTCTTCAACATAGTCCTTCAAAATGGTATATTGCTGCTTATGATCACCCCTAATCTCAATTTCTGCCTTGTTTTTGGCCCTTAATTCCTTTTGCATAGACACTTGGACTTCAAACTGTTTAGTGAGTTGATCTTGAACAGCCCTGATTGAAATATCTGGATTGAATTTAACTTGGTCAAGTATTTGCTTTAAGAGAAACTAGTAGTCACAAGCTTTGATCTCTCTTGATTGCAAACATTTGTGTTCATCCTTGAAAGTTCTAACACTTCGTAAATCTTTAGATGTATCTTTTGCTACATACAACAACCATGGGCAATCTTTTGCTTGCTCCTTTTGTGATCGCAAATATACATCCCTTCCGAGGCCTCTAGTTAACGGACCAGTTTTCCTCTTTGGGACTTTTCCCAACCCAATACCTCAAGTTGTACCAAATACCGGTACTGTTCCCATACACCTAGCCCTAATTCTTTGTTTGTCATTCTTAATGAGTTGCAATTTCCTCCTAGTTTGTATTGAATGCCGGTTGATCTTATCTTTCACTTCTTTTGCAGTTACAAAAGTTTGACCACAAAAAAAAAAAAAAAAAAAAAAAAAAAAAAAAAAAAAAAGAACTTCGTCGTCTACTTGTTCTGCCTCAGTTAACTTTTTTTTTTTCTTGTATGCCCTTATCTTTTTCTTCCTAATTACATACTGTTGGGAATACGTTGAACTATTATCAAGTCTTGGTCATATTAATCATGTAATAGGTTGCTTAGTTTTAAGGCTTATATGTTAGTTTAAATTAGTAGGCTTATGAAGTAAGCCCATGAGCCTATGTCTTAGGCCCATTTCGTGAAGGGAAGGAAGAGGGTGTGTTGCCCTAGCTTCATTCTCCTATAAATAGAACATGTAACATACATTATTATTGTTGGTTATTTCATTATCTATACTAAAACTTTGTCCATTTATCTTTCATATAGAAGTAATCATCTACCTCTCATCTCTATCTCATTTTTATACTTGTGTTCTTATATTATGGTGACCTAACAAGTGGTATCAATCGCTAGAAGAAGGTTTGAAGTTGTTTGGGTTGTTTTTCGAACTAAAAGTTTTTTTTTTCTCTCGTTTTTTTTTAAGTTCTTGATTTTTCTTGTTTGTTTCTTGGTATTTAACACTCTTTTGATTATAAAATAGTGTTACACACCTTGTAGAACAAGAAAGTCTCAAACTTTGTGGTTAAATTTAAGATTTTAAATTTTGTACTTTTCGTTCTACATAATTTCAAACAACCATAACTTTACTTAAAAACGTTAAAGTTTGAAACTTTCGTTTAATTTTAGTGTTTTTAAGGTTAGTTGTACAAGAATCTTGGATTTAAAATCTATTTTTAATGTGCTTTTATCGTTTTCAAAAAACTGTACAATTTTCGAACTAGCAACAAAACCCTCATTTTTTCGAACTAGGTCCTTAAACCCTAATCTTTCGAACTAGCTCTCCAGCAAGTATCATCAGGATTTTTGGATTACTCAGTGTTTCTCTTCCTTGTATAAGTTAGAAAAACACTTCGACACTTGGGAATCTTTCTAATTTGTATAAATTAGAAAGTCTACTTCGAAAGTTTAAAACTTTTGAACAAAGTCCAAAAGTTTCGAACAAGGAAACTTTCAAACAAAGGTTCAAAAGTTTCGATCACATTTACTTTCGAACAAAGTTGACAAGTTTAGAACAAAACATTCATACAGCTTTCGGACAAGCATTTTCTGAAATTTTCAAACAAGCCATTCAAGAAACTTTCGAACAAGGGAATACAAAAACTTTCGAACAAGGACTTCATTTTTTCACAACTCATCACACTTCTCAACCTTCTACAAGATCCATTCATCAACACAAGTTTAACAATGTCTTAACCACCATACTTCAACTATTTTCATCATCAACAGCAGTATCCTCAACAATAACTATTCATGCAACAACTTCAATTCTACCTAAAACAACAATTCCCTCCACAACAATCATAACAACAACAACCAATGCAATCCTTCCCACTTCCTACAAAACAACCACATTGGTTTGATCAAATATGTGAGGCCATCAGCAGCCAACAATCTAGACATGAAGCTGGATCACTTGAAACACCTCCAATGCTCACTCCTGGAAATTATGTTAAATGGGAAAGTCGATTCTTAAGGTTCATAGAACTCAAGAAACCTCATGGCAAATATCTGAAAAAGGTTATACTTGAAGGTCCTTTCCAAACCAACTACAACGGTTCCAGGAGATGCAACTGCTATTCCTCCAAGACCTGAAACCGTGACCCCTGTTCCCGAGACTCAACTTACTGTAGAGAAAATACTTCACCGTGAAGCAAATGAACTTGCAATGTCATATATTCTTTAGGGAATACCTAATCCGATTTTCTGAAGCATTGATCCTGATATGTGTTAAATTACACATACCTTTTACCTAATAAAATGGACCAAATAGACAAAAAACTAACCAAATATGCCAAATATGTTGTGTTTTTGTGTTTATGCATGTGCAGGTACGGATATGTGAGATACGGACAAAAACGATGATAAAATGGACAAAACCGAGCACGAGAATGGAAAGAGTACAAAAAGCCGAGGCCGGGGAAGAAATTTACAAGTTTGGACCAAGATTATGCTCAAATTGTCAAAAGTCAACCCTCAAGAATATAAAAATGTAAAAAATGGTCCTTGGAAACACTTTTCAAAATTTGGCAGAATTGGTCCTTGAATTTACATATGTGGCAGTTTTGGTCCCTCAAAATTAAAACTAAGCCTAAACTAAACCAAACCCTTTAATCCTAAATCCTAAATCCAGCCTAATCCTAAACCCAAAACCACCACAAGCCCAACCAATAACCACAGCCCAATCCATAAACCCAAAAATAACCCACCCCGTTTCTATTTAGCTAGTCCCTTAGTCAAAACCAGTCAACCCTGCTTATCCCTTTACCATTGGCCCGCCAAAAACCAAAACCACCATTTCTCACCTTCTCCCTGAAAAACCCACACCCTGCTTCTCCCTTCTACACTCCATCTTCCCCCCCCCCTCCAATAGCTTCAGTCCAAGTACCATCTTCACGTGATAACCATTTCCACGCTGGAAATCCACTTAGCAGTTTTCCCGCCAAAAATGAGAATGGAAGGCTGAGATTGATTTAAGCTAATCCAAGGGGAGGGATTTGCTCATAGAGACCAGAGGAGCTTTTTGCAAGGATATAAAAGCCTCCTCACACACAGAGAAGAGAGTTGAATTAGATAGTAGGTCATAGTTTAAATTAGGAGTAGTGTAATTTAGCTAAATTTAGATAAGCTTGCTTAATTTCGGATCATTGTAACTCTAATATCAGTTTTAATCTCTATGTTCTGTCGAATTCAGCTTATACAAGATCTTTTTAGCTTAATGTAAGTTTCCCTTTTATTTATTCAGTGTTAATTTCAAATAGTCAAAAAAGTCAGCCATAGTCAAAACTGCTTATTAGCTTATTGCCAGTGCTTATTTGTCCCTTGTATGCTCATATTTGCTTATTGTCATTCCCTGTTTCAGCTTATTGCTTTACTTAGCCTTTGGTCATTTGGAATGTATTTTTTCTTAAAAACCTTAAAAAATTCCAAAAATAGCATTATCTAGTTTAACTTATTTCAGGGCTTATTTCTAGTTAGTTTTTGTTCATAAGTGCTTAATGAAGTTAGTTTAACATCTGAGTTGCCTAATCTAGACTTATTTTGGCCTTGCTTAGTTCAAAAACCAAAACAGTCACTCTAAAGGACTGTTTGGAACACGGTCTAAGATGGGTCAAATAAGCTTGTCACTGTTCATGTGCAACTTGGGAAATTTTAATCTAGTCTAAAATCACTGATATAATGAAGTATTTTGAGGTTTTTAGTTGGTTAGCCTAATCTTAGGGAAGGTACTGTTCTGATAAGCTTTTTATAAGCTTATGCTTAATCAGCCCTTGTTGTGGTATATTTATGTCCCTTTTAGTTGTTAAAGTTGATGATCAAGAGATGGTCTCATTGGATGTGAGTTTGAAGTCACTTTGGTAATCTAAGACCATAGCAGACTGCATATTCTTGATTTTACCTAATTCAGCCTTAGTATTTCATTTTTCATTTCTTCATTATAAGCCCTTTTAAGCTCAAACTTGGTAATGATAATCTTGGGTTTCTAGTGCACTTAGTACACATTTTTTTGAATTTTTCTATTTGCTTTTTAATAGCTGCAAATTCTGCACTTTTTTCATAATTATTGCTCAGATCAGCCTTAGTTTTTGATTTT
The DNA here is from genome assembly GCA_021014915.2 of Artemisia tridentata subsp. tridentata. Lineage (NCBI taxonomy): Eukaryota > Viridiplantae > Streptophyta > Magnoliopsida > Asterales > Asteraceae > Artemisia > Artemisia tridentata. Next base: position 187,045,701 of record CP139506.1, on the reverse strand, counting down.
TCATTTGCTCATTATAAGCCCAATTAAGCTCAAATTTGGTACAATCACTCTTGGGTTGCTATTAGACTTGTTCCACATTTTTTTGAATTTTTATGTTAGCTTTTTAACAGCTTTTTCTTAGCTGTAAAATCACCTCAGTTGGCTGAATTTTTTTAATGAATTTTGCCTAATTCAGCCCATGTTTTTGAATTTCCATAAGTTCATTACAAGCTTATTTGTTCTGAAAATTTGTAATTTTACTGTTGGATTGCTTATATACTTGTTCTACATTTTTTAGATTTTTTTTATTAGCTTATAGATAGCTTTTCAGTAGCTTATTTTAGTCATTTTTTTATTAGATAGATTTTTTTTATTAGCTTATAGTAGATTTTTTATAAGTCGTTTTTAGTTTATGTTTACATATTTTAGCATAGAAATCCAAAATATCCCTTTCACTATTCATCACACACAATCACGAACTGAATCATAAATTCCATTCAATCCTTCATCGGGGATAACGACCCGGGTTTACAAACATTCCCTTGTATTCTTAGGACATAATTATGCATTGATTTTCGCGAATCAGATGCTCAAAAAACAGCTAAGGATATGTGGGAACACGTTCATCTCTTAATGGAAGGCACTGAACTGAACCAAGAAGACATGGAATGCAAACTTTACTTTGAATATACAATGTTCATGATTAAATCAGGGGAGTCACTAGAATCTTATTACCATCGGTTCACAAACATCATCAATGACTTGGACAGACACAACATTGTTTTACCAAGGATTGCAATCAACACTAAGTTTCTCAGCTGTCTTGGTCCAGATTGGCAAAAATATGTCACGTTTGTTCGCCAAGCCAAAAATCTTCACAATGCATCGTATGGATTGTTGTATGATTATCTGAAGCACCATCAATCTGAAGTTGACAAAGATCGAGCTCTTTGTGGAACTTATTCACCTCCTACAGCTCCAAATTCATTGGCACTGTTAGCTCAATCTCACTTTTCTCCACCTCCACAGTCAAACCATGCTTATGTCCAACAACAATACCCTAAACAAACCCCATCAACTCAACTTATTCCATATGATTCGACACAACAATCTACTGACAATCAATTTGTCCCCTATGACAACACTGACACCATGTTCTACACAAATACAAACAATGACGAAGATGATGCATTCAACTCTTTGAATGAAGGATTTGCACTCATTGCTCGTGCCTTCAGCAAATTTTCAAACAAATCCAACAATCGTCTCCGCACTTCATCTAACACAAGGAGTCAAGCTGTTGTACAAGATGGACGGGTTGAAATACAAAATCTTAACTATGGAAGAACGGGCTCAGGAGGTTATATAGGAAATTAAGGAAATGGAAAACGGTTCAATGCAACTAGTGGAAATAGGAACAATGCAGGTGCTCCTCAGAGAAGGGTTGAAATTATTGAAACTGGGAATACAAAGACTGGGAATACTATGGTTAAGTGTTATAACTAGAATGGGAAAGGTCATCTGGCTAATGCATGTCCTAAGCATAGGGTTAGAGGCAGCGAATTTCATAAGTAGACATTACTTCTAGCTCTAAAGGATTAATCAGGGGGAACTCTCACAGACAAGGAAAATAGCTTCATGGAAAATGCATATTCAGATGATGACATGGAGGATTTGGAAGCAAATACAGCTGTGATGCTAATGGAAAATATGCAGGAACTTCACATGAGTGACACAGGCCCAGTGTATGACACTAATGGTCTGTATCAGGTACCTGACTCAAACACATGCCTGATACATGAAATTGCATCACCATCTGCATCTGCATTAGACAAGGAGCAAGTTGTTCAAAATGATTCATTATTAACTCCTCAAGAAGATGAATAAAAGAACACAGTTGTTACATTTGATGATGATGATCAAATTAACCCAATTGTTACATTTGATGATCCAATTGATGAAAATAACAGTGATCAAATTGAACAAAATGAACCTTCGCTTGGTCCAGATCTATAACTCATGACCTTACTATTGACCACCCAATCCTAATTGAACTCACAAAAATCTCTGATTAAAAAATGCAATGAAATCAACATAACATTAAGAGCAAAAGTTGCATCATTAAATGCGGACCATGAGTGCTGTAAAATACAACTCACAAATTTTGAAATACAAGAAAAACAAGAACAAAACTTTGAAGTTGCATTTCAAAAAGCTTATGTCAAAGAACAAGACTTACAACATCAAATACGAGAATTAATTGTTTCTAACAGTAAATTGGTTTCTAAATTGGAACAAGAAAAAAGTGAGCTCAAACAACATGTTGAACATCTCAATTCAAAACTTTTGAAAACAACAACCGAGATGTCCACTTGCCAAGCTAGTTTTTCTGAACACAAACAAAAGTCAAGGAAACAAATTGATTCTTACCTTGATGAAATTGTCGAACTGGAATGAACATTAAAAGAGTTTCAAAATGTTGTTTACAAAACTGGTGAGTCTATCACAACAATAAAAAAGTTCACTTTAAAACCAAGTCCCAAAGGTCATGGTTTTGCTCTTGGTGTTGATAAACCACGTTTTCTACATACAACACTCAAAGAAAATCCAAAGTTGTATAGTGCAGACTAGTTACTTGATGATTCAATAGTGCGTGTTGTTGTACATGATTGTGAGGAAGAATAGGAACATGAAGAAGAGAGTCGATCAAAAATGAGCTTTAAACCATATGCTATACCTTTTGATTATTCAAACGTGCCTCATATTTCTGACACCTTCGTTCATCAAAGAGATAAAGCAGAACAACCATGGGTTGTAATGCAATCTCATGGATCTTCTTCTGATGTTGGTCCTGTTAAACCAGTTGCACAAATAAATGGCCCTTTACCAACCTCTGGTGAAATTACACCATTACCTAAATGTTGTCTTGTACTTAGGTATTTTGATACATTTATAGAAGACATCAAATTTTTAGAACATGCAATTGAACGTAACTCAGAGATAAAAGTTTCCACTTTTCTATCTGCTTATGAAAAAGAAAAGAGAGAAAATTTTCAAACACAATTCTTACCACATGTTCAACATTTGCGTCTTTGTGCTACACACTGGGAACAGGAACCCCAAAAAGAAGTAACATCCATGATGAATATTTTTAATACAATGGAAAACTCAATTTCAAAACAAAAACGCCAAAACAAAGTTTTACAAAATGAAGCAGATCGACTCTTGGGAGATGTTTTAAGTTCTGATATTATCTCTGTGATTATGAATTCTATTTACAAGTCCTGTAATTCTATGCTTGTTGATGATCACACTGCTGACTGTGATATGTTGAGACACGAGATTGAGACTTTAAAAAGTAAAAATACGAAAATCATTAAACAAAATGATGATGTTCAAAGTAACCTTTCAAAAGAGATTTTTCAACTAAAACAGAAACTTCAATGGTGTGAGACGCAAAGTATTGATTTTGAATTGGCCTTACAACACCAAAAGATAATCTGGGTTTTGAAAACAATTTGTCATCCAAAGTTGAAAATCTTGATAATGAGAATGCTGTCTTAAAGTGTCAATTGCTCAAATATGAACAAGAAATTGAAAATGTAAAAAATGAGTACAAAACTATTTTTGACTCTTTAAAAAAGATTCATTCTCAACTTTTGAAAGAAAATACTGACTGTAGAAAAAATCGTGAAGCCACTATTCGCCTAAATAGAGAACTTGAGAGTAAAATACAGGAACATAAACACATCATCATTGAATTAAATGAGAAAATTCAGTTACTAGAAAAAGGAAAGTTTGTTGACACAAATGTGATTGCACCTGGAATGTACAAAATGGACACAACACCTAGGCAAACATCCACTCAGACTACTAATTTGAATCCTTCCACTTCTACAGGAATAGTCCCCACTACTAGTGATAACACTCATTTTGCACATGTTTTAGTTGTGTTATTTCTATCTTTATGCATTGTATTTGGTTGTATTTGTGAACATATTATGCTTATAAAGGTACAAAAGATGTATTTAGGTTCAGGTACAATCAAGTTCAAGTAAATGGCTAAAAAGATGAAGAAAAGTGTTAAATCAAGAGGTTTTGAAAAAACGTAAGATTCTTCTCACAATCAAGGCTTTGGAAGGATCGTTAATGATAAAGAATCAAGATTGCAATGATTTCCAAGTTCAAGAAAAGATCAAGAATTGATGAAATGAATGAAAAGTTATATGAAAAGAATTATGGCTTGCTTCTCCAACCAAAGGTTCAAGAAATACATTGAAGGTTTAAGTTCAACCCAAGGTTCAACAAAGTCATGCCAACCTTACTCCAAACCTTGGGCTGGAATCCGAACCTTAGGTTCAGACCTTTAAGCTTGGGTTGATACAATTGCTGGTACATTTAAAGACTATCTTTAATGAGCTAACTCTTCATATGGGTTGCCATTACACTTCATTTACTCCAAGTGCAGAAATTTTATGACACTTTGGGCTCAAGTATTTTGCTTGGTGACCAAGGGGAGTCATCTTATATATATGTATGCTTGGATGGAAAAGACGAGGACAATTAAAAAAACACAATCCATGACATAAGATTCATCAACAACTACTACAACTATTTTACTCTCTCAATAGGGGCAACAAGGGAAGAAAAAACGCAGGAAAAAAGAAGCTTACATTCACCAATCATCAATTTAATCATTCAAGGAATCTTTGTTGATCATCTCACAAGAGTTCCTAAATCTTGTAATCATCATTACAACTTTTGTAAGACTTTTTAATCATGTTTTCTAGTGATAAAATTCTTGTGGTTATTTCTTTGTTTGCCATGAGTGGCTAAGTGCCTTGTGCACTTGCCTAGATGATGTTTGTGACATGATTCTTGGTTGATTATGACTCCATGGTTCTAGTTAAACGAAAAGCTAATACTAAGATCGAATTGTACTATTAAGAGTTTTCTCCACCAAAGAGTTATCAAGTTTGGTTAATTACTAATAGTGTAATGGGTTGAAAAAGATATTGTTAGTCAATTAGTTGTAAACCTTTGTCTATGAGGGTGTTACCTTATGTATTGACCATTTCATAAGTAACTTGGTTAAACTTGGAAAACTAAAATAGTGTGGTTGTCAATTGCTTGTGAAACTTAAGCGAATCAAGTGATTGAGTTGTGTTAGTCTTGGTTGATCAAATCTTAAATATTGTTTTTGTCATCTTAAAATCTTGACGAGGATTGAAAGTGTTGGAAGCAATAGGATTAGTATACCCACTAGTCGAATTAGAACACCACCTAATTCATTGATCATAATCAAATGGAATCATTGTCATAATCATATCAAGATAATTGTGCAAAACTAGTCTAGGCAAGTGTAGTTTTTATATATATTGAATTTAAATCATCATTATTTGCTTGCTATTAGAATCGTTGAACAAGATTGATATTATATTCAAAACTCACATCCCAAAAACCAAACAAATCCCTGTGAACGACCTCGGCTTACCATTTCACCTCTTACTACACACGGACGAGTATACTTGCTCGTATGTGTTTCGTTTGAATTATTGGTAGATCGTGTTATAAATTTAAAACTTGCACTCGAAACGGGCACATCAAGTTTTTGGCGCCGCTGCCGGGGATTTGATCGCGTTCTTTGTAAAGTTTTAGTTTATAATTTTCTTGTTTAATTCGTATTCGTTTAATTCGTATTCGTAATTGTATTCGTTAAGCTCTAAATTTTTTTTTTCTTTTAAATTCTCTGCAAACCGCTGGTTCACTCCCAAACCGCGGCGGTCCTACTCTCGGAAAAACTTAAAACAGACCAAACTGCCGTTCCATTCCTCCGACCGTCCGGTTCAAACTCTCGGTAAAAATAAAAAACATCCGAACCTCCGGTTCATTCTCTCGACCCTCCGGTTCAAACCTTCGGTAAAACTTTTTCATCTCCAAACCGTCGGTTCATTCCTCCCAACCGCCGGTTCACTTGCTACTGTTCATAAATATATATATATATATATATTTCTTTTAATTTTTAGTTTTAAATCCTTTTCGATAGGCTCGTTTTTCTCGTGCATGACCACTCGTTCTTCAAACGAAGAATTAAGTTCACCATTGTCTAATATCGAAAAATTATTTCGCAAAAAGAGAACACCGTTCGTTCCACCCGATCAAAGAATACCAAAAACCGTTAACCCACCATTTGAAAACCTTTCCGAAGTTCATCCAATCGTTAATCTTTTTCTTGAATTACCATTTCCATTGGCCGACGATCAACCCATGTGGGATACCAATAGGGTCGTAGCTCCTACACCCGCAGCCGCCATTGTTCCCATTAATCTTGGAGATAATTTTACTATCAAAGGTCATCATCTTTCGATGATTAAAGACAACCAATTTGATGGTCGAGTTAAATCCGATCCACACAAACATATCGCCAATTTTCTTGAAATTTGTGACATGTTTCGTTATGGAAATACCAATGCAGATGCAATCCGTCTTAAACTCTTTCCATCGTCTCTCACCAGAGAAGCGAAAATTTGTTATAATGAATTAAGCCCCGGAGTGATCACAACTTGGGACCAAATAAGAGAAGCATTTGTTGGAAGTTTCTTTCCACCGGCCATGTTTGATCGTCTCTTAGGTGAAATTCGTAGTTTTACTCAAAAAGAAGGAGAAAATCTTGTCGAAGCTTGGCTTCGAATGAAAAACATGCTCCGAAGTTGTCATGGGCATGGATTGTCTCGTGGTAATATCATTCAAATCTTTTACCATGGTCTCGATGACACTGTAGGTCCACACGAATTATGGATCCAAGTAGCCTTTGTTACTTGTTAGACGACTTGAATAAATCCAAATCAATCTAAGTGAGAAACTCTAACAATGAATTGAATGTTTATGCGGAATCTAAACAATCAACAACGAAGAACACAATAACAATAACTAACTTCGTATATTACTAACTTTCAATACAATATGCACACAACTAACATACGTACTTGTTTAAACTATTGAGCCTTAGGGTTCCTTTTATACTCCAAGGAAACCCTAGATACAAAACATGTAGAAGGATATACGTATCTTCTCTAAAGATAACTACGTATCCTTTCCTAACTTATAGGTAACAAACTTTCCTAACTTTCATAACCAGACTTAACTAATAAGTCAACCAGACTTAACTACGTAATACTGCCTACCAGACTTAACAATACAAAGCCAGACTTAACTATTACAAAATACAACTACCAGACTTAACTTTGTAATCCAACAGACTTAAGTCTGTTCTTCATATTAAGTCTTATCATGTGATAATTCCCAAAAATCCTCCCCTAACTTGATCTTCATGCTTCATGAACTTCAAGTTCCTTTTGAATGAGCTTCTAAGGATTGAATCTTGAACTCTTGGAATTATCTCTAACTCTTCAAATCTGAATTTCATATCTGATCTTTATGCTGCAACTTGACTTGAATAATCTTTTCACCATCTGATATGCAATCCATCTGATCTTTTCAGCAACCATGACTACCTGTACATCAATTCTTTTAAGTTTCATACTATTCTCATCACTTCCAGGTGTGTAAACTCCTGTGAGAGGTGAATCATTGAAAATTAATGGATTTGATGTCTCTTTACCAGATAGCCATTAACTACTGGAGTAGCCAATGTTTTGGTGTGTAAGACCATGGTACATTGATAACCATATGATTTTTAGTAAACCATCAGCTATCAACGGATTTGTTTAGTCTTTACCAAAAGTCGTTTGCTTTTGGACTAGCCAATTCTTTGGTGGAATTGCACCTCACCTTGGTGAATTGATTACCATGTATGGTTTTCCACAGCCTTTACCACAAGTCATACTCTTGTGGGCTAGCCAACTCTTCACTATCTCAGATATGGTGAGTTGAATACCATACAATTTTTGGTAAATTTCCAACCATAAACGGATTTGAAATATCTTTACCACAGCCGTTTGCTCATAGATTAGCCAGTCCTTATGTGGGTTAGACATGGTGGACTGATAACCATTTTTTGTGTTAGTTCTATGCACCTTCACCAAGTGAGAAGTTCCTATAGTCTCACTTAACAACTTGAAAATTCTTTCAAACACTTCAAACACCCCAATATGGCTCCTTTAAGGATTGCTCCTTAATCAAATCCAAAAGCTCCTCATATACCTCATCTTTCTCATCTACAAGTAATTTCTTTTCCAACATATCTTTGCAGACCCTAGGTGGTAAAGGATATTCAACTTCTGCAAGCATATAAATATGATCCATTTGCAAAGATAAGCAATGTACCTTACAATTGTGAAAGTATCTCCACCTAACAATCTCTTGTCGGTATGGTAACTTCCAAAGCTCATCTGTTTTTGATGGTGGCTCAAACATTACTTTTAAATCTCCCCAAAAGACCCTTTTAAATTCTTCCTCAGGTCTAGTGTCTCCATGTCTGATATTCACTAATTTGTACAACTCATTGAGATCTTCCCTACTTAAATCATTTAACATCCTTGGAAAGTTTAAATACACTACATCAGTGTTGTCCTCTCTTATTATCTGATAAGCTGCCCTCAATCCAGTCTTAATGATTTGATATCTAACAATTTTGGCTGGTTTGGCTGAGCTTTTAGGGATTGATCCCATGGTGAACTCCTCAGATGAAGATTCCTCTTCTTCTGATTCTTCTTCCCCTTGCATTTTCTTCTTGGATTTACTTTTTCTTGCAATGCTTTTTCTCCTTGTCCACTTTATAATTGGCCTTTTGACTTCTTTCTCTTCTTCCACAACATCAGACACTTTCTCAGCTTTAGATTCCTTTTCAATTTCACTTTATTCTTTCTCAACTTCAGATACTTTTTGTCTTTTGAAGCTCCTTCTAACAGCATCCTCATAATCAACAGGTCTGTAACCGTGATCCCTTTCATATCCCCTTAGATACATGACTTCAATCTCTTCATAAGATTTTCCTTTCATGTGCTCAAAAGTAGAATGCATCATGTTCTTCAAATACATCTTCATATCATGCATCTTTTCTGTCTTTGAGAGCTTCTTTTTGATACCTTTCTTTTTCTGAGTCTGTTTTATCTTTTCCATAAAATCCCCCAAAGTTTCTGAACTTCTTCTAGTATTGATGAATTCTGCAAGTTTCTTAGCTCTCTCCTCTGTTGTCAATCCTTCAACAGCTTTAAGCTCCTCCAATTTTGCCCTTAGCTCATCATCATCTTGAATCATTGACATAAGAGGATCATCAATAGATTCCTCTTGTAATCTTCTAGCAAACAATTCATCTTGTCTCTTTTGTTCTTCCTCTTTATCTATCTCTTCTTGTTCTTGAGCTTGTATCCTAGCAATCTCAGCTAGAGATGCTTCCTCTTCTCTTTCTTGCCTCTTTGACTTCTTAGGCTTAGGAGTTTCAACCAATATCTGCTTTCCTTCTCTTTGAGTTTTAGGCTGTTCTTTATTACCAGACTTATCCTCATGAGCAGAACTAACAATCTCACCAGACTTTTCTTGACCACCAGTCTTAATTTCCTCACCAGCATTAACATCAGAATTAATATTATCACCATACTTAATCCCACCAGACTTATCCTCAATACCACTAGGCTTATCCTCAATACCAACAGACTTAACACCCTTAGCAGACTTAACCATTTCTTCATCAGATTCAATCTCTTCATCAATTATCAACTTCCTTTTTGGCCTTCTTTGCTTCCTTTCTTGTCAAATTTTACTCAGAGATTGGGCTAATGTTTCTGCTGCTTCTCTTCCTTCAGGACTTATATCTTCTACATAAGTTGGTTTATCCTGAGCTGGTGTCTTAAAAATCTGTTCTTCATCCAAATTCCTCCCCTGTTTGGAAGAATTTTCATCTTCACCCTCTTGATCATCAAAAGCAACCCCCTTTTCTTTCATCACCTTTTCCATTTTCTTCACCCTTCTGACCAATGTGATAATAGACTTGCCCATGGTTTCTTTTGCTTTTTCCAACACTTTAATCCTCTGAACCAGCTGAGGAACTAGTGTTAAGACCTCTTCCATAGACATAGTTTGTACATCCTCCTCTTGGACTTGAGTTGGAACTTGGGTTTGCTGAGGTGAAGGTGGTGTGGGTGTAGGTGATGGTGGTTGTTGCACAGGTGAAGGTGGTTGTTGTTCGGCCTCCTCATGTGTTGGTGACAGTGATCTCTGTTGTGGTGTGGATGATCTTGGGACTTCCTGGGTTTGCTCCACTTGTTCAGCATTTGTTGTACCTGCAATGTTAGTAGCACCAGAAAGCACAGCAGGCAAAAGTGGCCAATGTGTCCCAGAAAAACCCATTTTCATATTAGCAAATATTTTAGTTGTAAAAGCCACATTCACATAAGTCTGCATTTTGTTTTCAGTCTCAAAATTCAAAATCATTTGCAGAAATCTTGGGTATATTAAAAATTTGTGTTTGTTGTTGACATTTGCTACCATGCCATCAAAAATAAGTTTTGAAAAATTAAAAGTCTTTCCAAGTGAAAGACAGACCAATGCAGAAGCAATGTTGCTTCCAAACTGATCTCATCCACCACTCTTGGGACTTAGGCAATGAAACAAATGATGAATAAAAAATCTCCACTGTGGTGTAAAATGGCTTTTCCAAAAAGTAAAAGTACCATCAGTGGGATAACCTATGGTTCTCATACCCTTTAAAAGTTCATCATTGGGCAATATATAATCCCCTGAAGCATCATCCAAATGAAGACTACTCCTTATGGATGCTTCAGTGATAAAGAAGTCATGTGTATCTATGGTTGCCCTTAACTGTGGTGTCCCTTCAGCAAGAGTTTCAAAGGTAACAGAACCCCAAACCTGCTTAACTAGGGAAGTATAGATTGTAGGATTATGAGTTAAAGCGTACCGAATAGAAGAACTTCTCAAGAAATCCACAATCTGCTCGAAACCTTCACTTTTATTTGGTTTCTTCAAGAAACCAACCTGATTGTGCTTGTCACAAAACTTTAGAGAAGCCATGATGAGAAATTTTGTAAGTTCTGGTTGACTGATTGACTTTAGGGTTTATACCGGCGGTTAAAAACAGAGTAATCTTGGCCGAAAATTTAGAGTTTAAAATTAGAAGTAGATAATGGATAGAGATGAAACAATAATTAAATCTCATCCATATATACTTCGTTTTCCAAAAAAAATATCAACGGTAATATTTAAATCGAAAATTAATTAAATGTACGACCAGACCTAACGGTAAAAAAAAATATTTTTACATTTTAACACTACCAGACTTAAAAGTGGTCAACCAGACTTAACCAATGACTCACCAGACTTAACCAAGGAATCAGACAAAAACTCATAAAAAGCAATAGCAAGGCTTCGGATCATCACCAATCCATGAGTTTTCTGCAAATGTTAGTTCCAACACCAAGAAAACCAAGAAAAACATGCAAACAAACAATTTTATAATTTAAAGAAAGAAAAATGAACTACCAGAAAGAAAAATGAACTACCAGAATTAAAACAAATTTTATTTTTATTTTTAGAATAACTAGTATTAAATCTACTACAAGAATTAACTTCTAAGACTATCAGAATTAACTACTAATCAGAATTAACTACTTAGTACTGGTTATAATATACAAACTTTATATATAGCCTCCCCTTTAATGTAACCTCCCCTTAAACTGAGCTATGGGTTCATCATACCAATATTAACCACTAAGTAATTAAACCTAGGTCCATCAAAGGCTTTGGTTAATAGGTCTGCCACATTATGATCTGTGTGTATCTTTTCCACTCTAATTAGCTCATTTTCAAAGCAATCCCTAATGAAGTGATGCCTTATTTCTATATGCTTAGTTTTAAAGTGGTACACAGGGTTCTTAACTATACAGATAGTGCTCTCATTATCTATGTGAATTAAAGTATTCATAAAGTTCAAACCATAATCCAGCATTTGATTCTGAATCCACAAGATTTGACCACAGCAATTGGCAGCTGCTACATACTCAGCTTCTGTTGTTGATGTAGCCACAATGGTCTGCTTCTTGCATTGCCAGGAAATCAATCTTCTTCCAAGGAATTGACAACCTCTAGTTGTGGATTTCCTATCGAGACTTGCTCCAGCATAGTCACTATCTGAATAGGCTTCCAGGTCAAAAGATGACTCTTTGGGATACCAAAGGCCCAAATTGGGTTTGCCCTTTAAGTACCTAAAGATCCTCTTCACAGCATGAAGATGTGAAGTCTTGGGAGTAACCTGAAAACGAGAACAAGCACACACAGCATACATTATATCAGGCCTAGAGGCCGTTAGATACATTAGAGAACCAATCATTGATCTATAAAGATGTACATCGACATCATCAGCATCTTCATCTTTGGTTAAAGGAACTTTGTTCTCCATGGGAGTGACTGCAGTCTTCACATTTGTAAATTCAAACTTCTTCAAGATCTATGCAACATACTTGTCTTGAGAAATGAAGAGGCCATCTTCTTTTTGCTTCACTTGTAGTCCTAAGAAAAATGTAAGCTCACCCATTGAGCTCATCTCAAACCTGCCCTTCATTAAGCCTTCAAACTCTTCACACCAAGACCTTTTAGTAGAGCCAAAAATGATATCATCCACATAAACTTGGACGAGAATGATATCCTTCTTGTCCCTTTTGATGAACAAGGTCTTGTCTATCACACCTCTTTTGTACCCATGCTTTTCAAGAAACTTGGAGAGTGTTGCATACCAAGCTCTGGGAGCTTGATGGAGACCATATAATGCTTTTATGACTTTATACACCTTGTTGGGATAAGCAGGATCCACAAAACCAGGAGGTTGATGAACATATACCTCTTCCTCAATAGTTCCATACAAAAAGGCACTCTTGACATCCATCTGATAGACTATGAACCCCATATATGATGCATAGGCTAAAAATAACCGGATAGCCTCAATCCTGGCTATAGGAGCAAAAACCTCGTCATAATCTATCCCCTCCTCTTGTCTATGACCTTGTGCTACTAATATTGCCTTGTTCCTAACAACTACTCCTCTTTCATCCCTTTTGTTTTTGAAGACCCACTTTGTGCCTATCACTTTAGCCCCATTAGTTAGATCTACCAGAACCCAAAATTTTTGCAATTTGAACTGAAACAACTCCTCCTGCATTGCTTCCACCCAACTCTCATCTTCAAGTGCTTCAGAGACCTTGGTGGGTTCCTTCTGAGAAAGGAAACAAGCAAACAGACAATTTTGTTGGTCCTTGTGGTTGACCCTTTGCTGCTTCTTAATAAGGCTGATAAGTGCATGAGATTCAGGAAGCTTTTGCACTCTACTTCTGGTTTAAACAACTGACTTGGGATCACAAATTATCTGACTTTTGGAATGAATATTGTGAATTCTGAGTGTTGGAGCTGGACTTACATCCACTTCTGTGGG